>VZTU01013292.1:8193-49542 GCA_013400835.1 Zapornia atra
AGGATCCCATTGGCCTTGTGAGCTGCCAGAGCACACTGCTGGCTCATGTTAAGTCTCTCGTCCACCACAATCCCCAAGTCCTTCTCAGCAGGGCTACTCTCAAGAAGCTTTTCTCCCAGTCTGTATCTATGTCTGGGATTCTTCTGACCCAAGTGCAATACCTTACACTTGGCAGTGTTGAACCTCAACATCTTTCAGATGCCTCCAAAGGGCTGTGTTTTACCTTTAGGTATTTTTGAACATGACATGGGGAAGGACACCCAGCAATAGGGAATTATTAGTCCTGCTCTTCAAGGCCCTCTTGAAACACTGATGCTCACCACACGTTCTGACCACCCATGTTAGAGAGCAATGGGTATAAACTGAAACAGGGGAAGAAAAGTGTTTCTGAGTTGACCAGGAAAGGAAGAGAGGATTTGTCAGGAAGATTGTGGTAAGTTTAGCTTCTGTAGCCTGCCAAAACAGAGGCAGAGGCCGGGCAGGCTTGTTTGCTATACATCTTGGAGACCCATGGCAGGCTGAGGGGAATGGCTACTTAAGCAGCAGGACAATGCTGAGCACAGAAGCATGTTTTTTAAAAGCTGAATGCAAGTGCATTTTGAATGAATACTGGAATTAGAATTCAAGCTTACAGTAAATCTCAGTTCTGGAGCTGTTTTCCATCGGGAATATGAGATTAAAATAAAAATCTGATCAGCTTTAAGGTGTGGCTGTCTGAGCTGATGGTGGGTGCCAGAAAGTAAGAGAGTGAAAAATTTTATGATAAAGAAATAATGTAAACCCTGTGCTCTGTTACCTTCTGGTCTCTACAAAAGTGTCCCTGTCCCCTCTGGCGCTGGGTGATTGGGGTGCCTTTGGAATGCCACCCTTACAAACAGGGGGGAAGCAGATATTAAAGTGCTCTGATCAGCAGCTTTTCATATGAATGTATGTTGCCTTAGAAGTGGACAGAATTGGTGCCTGCACCCTTGTGGTATGAAGCAATGCACAGCCACTGCTGGATGCGTGCCCCAGTGTGTGAACGAACAAAGTCTTTCCTCGAGCTGAATTTCTGCATTGCTTTTTTATTCTCAGAGAGCAAACCATGAGGCCATACACAGTCTTTTACCCCCTCATACTATTAATTTTTCTCATAGACAGCCCAGGTAGCAGCTTTGAATATTCAGTTGGGGGAGCTGCTAGCTCAGTGTATCACTCCATGGTAAGGGTAAGCCATGGCTTACCCTTCTTTTGCTCTGGCTCTGATTTTCACCAATTCCTTGCCTGGGTCAGTATATCCTCAGTCTTATTGTTGGACCTTAGTGCGCTCTCTTCTGCACTAAGGAATGGTTTGACTGGTTAGCTTCTCCTTTCAATAGATGTTTGTGTGAAAACCTCAAAATATCAGCTGCACAACACACTATGAAAAAAGTGGTATAATAGTTATTCCTGTCAGACTATGACCAGTTCCAATACCAGCGACATCTATTTGGGTATGCATCCCATTCTGTATGAAGCCATCTCCTTATCTAAATCTTGTTAGCTGGCTGCAGACTGACCTAATTTTGGTTTTAAAGCAGAAAGAAGGGAAAGGCAATAAAATGATTATGCCAGTGATAATTTGCAACCCATGCCTGATTAGCAGGTCCTTTGGAGTTGCTACTGTTGCTGTAGATAAGGGAGATTGTCATAATTAATGGAGGAGGGGTTTCTGCTCCTGGGGGTTTTTGGCTGATTGGATGCAGGTTGAATGTTGGCCCTTTCATAGCTTTCATCCATCTACAGCCTGCCTGTCTCAGGGGGAGCAGTGACAGTGCAAACACCCGCTTTTAACATATTTTTTTGTAATTCATTAAAGGTGAGAAATGGAGCTTCAATGAATTCTATCATTCCGATGCTGAATGCTCTCCAGCAGTTTATAAACATGTCCTGTAGGGTTTGAATGTTAGCCAAAAAAGAACGGTCAGTTGTTTTTATGTTGATTTTGTTGATTCCCAGCAAAAAAAAAGAAAAAAAACCATAAAACCCCCCAAAAAACCCCCACCACACCACAAAACAAGAACCACAACAAATAGATTATTTATCTCTGCAGCATGGTATTTCAAGGAAGAAAATATCCATGTTATTTGTACTTATATACAGAAAATGATCTGATTGCCTATTGAGTTAGGATGATACTTAGTAATTGCCCTCATCTGCATGCTGCTGTGTAATTAAAATAATCTTTCTTTACTGATTGATGGTGTCAAGGCCTGAGAAAAATATCATTGCACCACACCTGCATTTTTATAAATAACAAAGTGGGCTAATTATAGTGTTTCTTACAGTAATTACATCAATTAAAATAATGAAAACTGTGGGAGGTTCACGGCTGAAGTTCTTCTTTTAGATCCTGAAGAAATTCACAGTAGGTCTAGGGCTCTTTCCCAAATGATTTACATAAAGTTGAAACAGGGTAGGGTTTCAAAGCAGTTACTCAATAGTAATTAGGTATTTAATTACTCTCTTCTATTAGATCCTGTTGTTAAATGCACTTTATAAGGGGAGTATTCTTCATAAGTCATATACATGATGGTATTAAAAGAAAACAGTAGATTTAAAAAAGAAAAATGGAAAGAGGTCCTTTCTGTGTTACTTCTAATTTGTTTGCAAGTATCTCATTGCTATTTGAGAGAAAGCACAAGGACCTCAGCTGTATTTTAACAGCAGAATAGTTAAGATTCTCTCCAGATTAAAAAGAAGGCTAACAAAATTAATCTTAACAGGAGTTCCTGGTTAGATGCTAATAGCTTTACTCTATGCGCCTGAACCAAAATCCTAGAGCACTTGAAAGCTACTGATAAGCAATTCATGAGATGTTACAACCTAACAACCACAACCCATAACCTGAACCTTACCCAGTTCTTAACCAAAGGCAGATGAGCTCTATCCTGGGCTACAAAGGCAGCAGCCTCAGACCTGGCCAGATCAAGCAAGTTGCTTAGGCAGAGGTCACTAACTGTGGTAATGAACCCCTGTAGTATAGACATATATAGCAAGATAGACACTATAATAATGATCCCTAAGGAGAGATGGGGGTGTTGGGTGCTCTGCAGCCCGAATGGCAGTCCAGCTCCACAGGGCACTGCAGCTCGTCAGTTCTTACGCGATGTAAGTCTTGATTTCATGAGAGTCAGGCTAGTGGCCTCCAAAGGGGCTGTGCAGATGAACTGTGCTCCTTCTAACAAGAACCTCTGGCTTTGGAGAGCCCACCTGAAACACATCATTACCTTTACTTCTGCAGCTTCTTGAGAGTAGCCCTGCTGAGAAGGACTTGGGGATTGTGGTGGATGAGAGACTTAACATGAGCCAGCAGTGTGCTCTTGCAGCTCGCAAGGCCAATAGTATCCTGGGCTCCATCAGAAGAGGGGTGGCAGCAGGGACAGGGAGGTGATTGTTCCTCTCTACTCTGCCCTTGTGAGGCCCAATCTGGAGTCCTGTGTCCAGATCTGGGGCCCCCAACACAAGAAAGATGTAGAACTGTTGGAGAGGGTTCAGAGGAGCCACAAAGATGATTAGAGGGCTGGAGCACCTCCCCTACAAAGAGGCTGAGGGAGTTGGCCTTGTTCAGTCTGGAGAAGACAAGGCTGCAGGGGAACCTCACTGCAGCCTTCCCGTCCCTGAAGGGAGCAGAGGAACAGGAAGGGAATCAACTTTTTAGGAGGGTAGACAATGGTAGGACAAGGAGGAATGGATTAAAGCTAAAGGAGGGAAGGTTTAGATTGGATATTAGGGGGAAGTTTTTTATGGAGAGAGTGGTGAGGTGCTGGAACAGGCTGCCCAGAACAGGGGTGGATGCCACATCCCTGGAGGTGTTCAAGGCCAGGTTGGATGGGGCCCTGGGCAACCTTGTGTAGATCCAGGCCTGGAGGTTGGTGGCCCTGCCTGTGGCAGGGGGTTGGAGCTCAATGATCCTTGGTGTCCCTTCCAACCCACACCATTCTATGATTCTAGCTATGATTCTATGATAAAATCCTCACCTTTAGCCAAGCTCTAACACAGTTTTTCACCCAAGGCCACTGACAATGTGGATCTCAAAAGTTAATATATTGACCTGAACCACAAACTAAATTTTTAACTGAGTATTAACTGGAAACTGGAAAGCTATGTTCAGGAAATGAGGTTTGTATTGAATAAAATGGTTGACATGGAACGAGTGTGAATTTCTTAGTGAGTTTGCTTTAAATGTGCCTTAGGAGCTCAGGAACAAAAATCACTGTGCTTCCATTATTTAATTTTTAATCTCAGCTCTTAATAGCTTCATAATTCAGTGTTGCTTTTAATTACCGTTCCTATCTCCAAAACAAAAAAATTGGCTCAAAGGGAAAAAAAAAACCAAAATCCAGCAGAACCTGGTTTTGATTTGGAAACATTCATAGCATTAAAATAGAAATGTTGCTCCTAGCTATACTGTTTAAATTATGCATCAATTCATTTCATCTTGTTCCCGTGGCACTATTTTGGATTATTTTAGTCTGCCATTGATTTAAATTTCATGTAAAAGCTGAAATGGCACTTTTAATATTCAAAGATATTAGATCAGGTGTATAATTCATTAATTCGTCAAAGTCCACACCACGTTCTACCAATAGCATCTCGTGTTGTATTGGCTGTTCACTGACTAGCATGTGCCATGGGCACAGTGAATCAGAATACTTCCAAGTGGGCTGAAGAAATCTACAATCTGGGGAAAAAAATGTAAACCCTAGTGCACTGTGGGTGTCAGTCAGCCAGAAGGCATTTCAGTTCCCCAATGGCATCCTGGGGCAAATGTACGTGCTGTTAACTATACTACTTCAGCTTACATCAAGTAAACTCATACTAAGAATGCTTCATCAGTCCACTGTGCTTCCTTGTGTAAGCTGCAGTCGATGTGGCTTGCATTGCTCTGGAATCTGGAATGCACTGGGGACAATTTCTGATCTGTGCCAGTGTGAGTACAGCCAAGAGAAACTGTTCACTCCAGAGGAACAACTTGATTAAATTTTCTTTGAGTCTAGTAGCAATACACCTGCTTGCAGTTCACCCTTTTGTATTTTACAAGTAGCAAGAGGCCTTTTAAGAACCCCCTTTTAATTTGCATTCACAACAACATTTCCCTTCAGCCTGTCTCCCTGCTTTCCTGCTCCTCTGGAGCTGGCTAGAACCCAGCAGAGAGCTGGGCAAGGGAAAGCAGGCCACCCCACGCACCCCTGTGAGTCCCCATTGCAACACCACCTCGGCACCATCAGTCTGCACTGCCTGCAGTTCTCTCTGGATCAGGCACTCAGCAGAGACTGTTTCAGTGCCAGGAGTTAATCGTGATGGATTAATTAATTAGAAATTAAACTGCTGTCATCACTCTTCCTTCCCATCAGGACATGATCTTTATTCATTTGCAGGGGTTCTGCTTAGGCAGAGCAGAATGCAGACATGGAGCTTGACTACAGCAAAAGTAGATGTGGGTATTTGTATATACACAGAGACATATGTTTTAAAATATATATATGCATAGATATATATATATATACACTGAATAGTTGTCACTATAAATAAATACTGTAAGAAAATGCAGTGTTTGCATATAAATTTTAAATCATAATGTCTTGCTGTCCAGAAACTAAAACAACAGCTTTTCTGTCAAATTCAGGGGGAAAAATATAGAAAACCACGGATTTACCGCCATCTGGAGGGTAAGTGTGTTCTGTACCTGCTCCTAATTGTCATTTTGGGCTCCACAGTACAGGATGCAGGATGTGGAGAAAGGTTTAATCCAAGGGACATGAAGTTTTTGGCAGTGGGCTTATCATTAGGGGTAATTTGAACCAGCTAATTGTGCAGTTACGCTTTTTAACATTCGTTGGACTAGAATAAACAACTCAAAAACCTGGATGCTTTTTTTTTTTTAGGGTTCCTGTTGGTTTATTCTATTTAGCTCTACAGGTGACGAATTTGTGCTTTCAGAAGAAACTCCTGTAGTTCTCCTGGTTAAGGGAGGAGGCAGGAGGGAGGATGTTGGTAGTGGAAAGGATCAGTACTCAACCCTTCTTTTCATCTTTTTCCCCTTTAAATTTGGCTTGCAGTTTTAGGACTCTTCTAAGGCTTTTGAGTTAGGGAGATGGGAAGGAAGCTCAATTTCAAAACCAAAAATGAAATCTAAAAATTGGACCTGTTTCATTCACCATAAGGAGATCCAAAAACCTGCCATAAATTCAGCCAATGCCATTAAGCATCCTCACTCAGGCTGACAGTTCTTCCCCCTTCCCCCTTCTCCCTGCTGCCAGGGAAAGCTTGAGGGAAGAAATCATTCCTGCAGTAGAAACAATCCAAGTATGAGGTGTATATTCCTTGGAGAACAGCAAGTATGATCATCCCAGCATGGGCTGCACACAATGGACGCATATTCCAATTACATATTTACAGGGATCTCAGGCCCTGTGAGTGCACTGGGATGCTGAAGTCATAGCGTTACCACAGTCTCCAGGACAGCTGTAAGGGACACAGCCCTTGTCATGCTGCCTTCCCATCTGAGTAAACCAGGTTTTTTCCAGTCCTCTGACACCCAGTGAAGAACTGGGGCACTGAGCACCAAGGACCACCAGTGAGGACCTGCCCACCAGATCTGAACTGGAGTTCAGGAGCCTGGTTAATAGAGACAAATACAAGAAACGCTTGCAGATGCACTACATGGTGCACTCTGAGCCTTTCCCTGTCAGGGAAGGAAATTACTGACTCTTTCCAGAGCAGGCATCAGGCTTTGTTGGCCTGCCAAAAGTCTTGCAGTGTAGCACTAAGCCAGCAAGACGATAGTAGAAGCCCTGGGTCATGACAGTCAGACAGGTATGCCAGCCTGCACTGTTGCTGTCTTGCCAGGGACTCAGAGTAACTACCAGCAGCTGGGGCAGATGGTTCATACAGGAGCCATAGAGAAGCATACTGTAAATAATGCTGCCCATCAGCCATCTGTTGAGGAAGAGAGAGATGGGGGGGAAAGCAACTTTGATGCCACATACCCCTCCTTGCTCCAGTGAGGACAGCACACCCTGCCAGTGGTCTGCTGGAAATGGGCTGCTGTGATGGCTCAGAACCTTTAGGTCTATCAGAACCTTTGGGTCCATCAGATCAGGGCAGGCATCGCGGGCTGTTGTGGTGATGTGCCTCAGCCCGAGCACTGAGCAAAGTACACGGTACTTCATTGGCCAGGCCTATCACCCTCGCACCTGAGCAAAGCCCTCCCTCAAAATCACCGACGGCTAGTGCAATTTTACAGTGATTTCTGGTCTCCTGTGCCACTGCATGGCCGCATGAAGAAGTGCAGGCATGAGGAGTGTCTCCCTGTCATCATCACCAGGAAAATAAATAAAAGCATGCTGCAACAGCGACGGTGTGCGTGTCCTCCCACTATAATCCTTTTGTACCGCAATGTGCTCTTTCTCAGGGAAATTAGACTTTTAATAATATAAATCTCTTCCTTAAGGAGCAGTAACTTTTGTCCTGATCATTAGCAAAACCTTTATTTTTTCTTGTTAAGTCAGAACAGATGGCAGCCATTCTTAAATATGTCTTTACAGTACTAAAAATGTTGTTTTAAAAATAACCTTAGCTGAAGACTGCCAGGTTAGCAGCATTATACATTGCAGTATTTGAATTCCCTAGAAAAGAGAGGCCAACAGCTGCAGTACAATAGCTGAACCACAGCAGTTCTCCTTGTTTTAATCTACACATTGCAAGGGGCAGTCAACCAGTGAAGATGCTTCCCTGCAATTATTGAACCTATCTAGGAAATAATCTGAAAAGAGCCATCTGACAGGCAGGGTGCCATCTTTCTATTCCCAAGCAACCCCTGAATTTAAAGAAGCCTTTTATCTTCTTTTTATCTTTTATTTTTTCTTTTCTTTTTTCTTTCCTTTTTTTTTTAAAAAATTTTTTTTTCTTTTTTGTTTTTTCCAGACTACAGAATACAACTAATGATGGCCCTATAATGACACAAAACTGGACCTGGGAAGAGCTTAGTAGGAAAAAGACCAGCAAAAGCTGAGCTGCTTGCTGCAGTTAATAAGGGAATATTGATAATGCCGGCACAAATGACCTTCCTATGTGGCTGAAAATAAGGACAGTGAAAATTAAATACACCGTTCTATACAGAAAATTTGGAGCTGGAGAGAAAAGGTGAGAGAAAAGTGGGAGGAAGATTACATCTTTTTTATATTGTGCCTTCCTGTTCCTATTCTTCCATTTGGTTTTATTTCCAGTCTCTCTTCCATCTCTTAACTGGCAACAATTCAACAGCATATGTGTTGTGGTTCAACATGTAAGTTATACCACTGCATTCAAAGGGCCTCTCGTGGTGCCTGCTTTAGTTGCTTGCTAAGATGAGGCCACTAGTGCTGCCTTTTAGCTGGTTCCCTGTTTTTCTTACTCATTGTCCTTAGTGTCACAGGTTTCTGCCATTAACTGCTCTTCCAACAGTTCTCAACTACACAAGTGCATTTTAAATTAACAGTGTATCTGTATTGGTGTCTTGAAACAACTGTTTTTGCAGTGGTATTCCACAGCGTGAGATACACACCTACTGTTGTCTGTCTCACGTTGGCTGCCCTTAGCTTTCACTAGATACCTCTTTGAACCTTTTTGTTATGCCATGAAGATAGCAGAGGCTTCTCTTGGGCACAGGGTTTGCCCTTTTTTTTTCTGTTTTCTTTTTCTTAATTCCTGATCAGAGAGGCTCCATGAGCAAGGAAAGTATCTTCACTCTTTTGCCCATGTGTTCCCATTTTTGTGGATGGGCCCACACTCATGTCCTGAATTGTTGCAGATGACTGAAGACTGTCAAAATAGGTCCAGATGTTAGACCAAGTTCTCCCACCAGTGAATAGAGGGGATAGCACAAGATTCTTCATTTTCCTACTTGCCCACTACCTTACCTTCCTGGATACTACTAAGTCAATACCTGACTAAGAAGCTCAGTTTAACCTCTTGACCTCAGTGGTCATTCAGCAGACGACATGCTATAAACAAGAACATTAATTCCCATCCTTCCAGCCTGAAGCACATACTGAGGATAAAATCTAGATACTAGTGCTCAGTCAAATTAATTGTCTGACATTTATTAGTATCAACACAGGATTTTTCAGATGTAGATGTGTAGAAACAAGTCTACTGAACAAATCCATAGCTGGAATGAAAACATGCCCACCCAGGATGTATTCACAGATATCTTTCCAATTGCAATGAGTACCTGGAGTGAGTATGGACTGAGTTGCATGCTCTTTGGTGTGAATGATGGCACCAAAAGCATCTGTGTAGTGACGAGTATTAGCATTGTGGGCAAAGTAGTTGCTGAAATTATGGTCAGTTTGTATGTATATAACTGAAATACATTCATCAGGTCAATAAGGCAAAGAAATAATTAACACATCAGAAAATGTGTGCATGGGGAAATTCCTGGCAGGGAGGAACCTGTTAGGAACCAGAGGGTTTCACTGCACAGCATTGTCCCCTATAGCTATTTGTCTTTGTGGAACCACAAGTTTCTCAACAAGGGTCTCCCACAGGGGGGAAAAAAGTCTTCCTTTTGTAACAGACCTCAAAACAATTCAAGCTGTCTGCCAATAATTAAATCCATTACATTAGCAACAGGTGGTGAAGCTGTAATTTTTTCACATCTGTTATCATTTTCATGAGTCAGTGTGTATTCATTGCAAGAGCTGTGTAAACCACAGAGCAGAGAGCACTGGGTTGGTGGCTGTCATCCAGACGGCCACTGTGCTCACTCCTGTAGTTATCTGCGAGCAGAGCAGAGGGGATGTGATAATATGTGGTAGGCAGGAAAGGGTTTGGGCAGGATCCCAAAGGGTAGGAAGGAGTGATTTAAAAGAGAGAGAAGAGATTTCTTAGATTCTTATTAGATTGAAGGAGGAAGGGAAGACTAAGAAAGAAAAAGGAAATGGGTTGTGTTCAGAGTATTACCTTGTTATAAAGTTTTCAGTTCCGTGCTACACCATAGATTTTCTGTGAGGCCTGGGGCATGTTTCTTGATCACTCTGGTTTAGTAAATTTAAAAATTAAAGTTCCTGGGAAATTTCAGTCTCCTTTGACTCAGAGGAGAAAGGTCATCAGTGTCACCTAGTGACACTAGGTTTCAATTTAGGTTTAGGACATGCTGCCTTTACATCTTTCCTCAAAGACTGGTTTCTTCTCCAGTAACTCCTTGCATGGCAGTATCGAGGATACTCATTATTGCATTGAGCTACTGCTCAATAGATTATTTTTAAAAACAATTTAGAACAAAAAAGTATGTAACACTGAGTTATTCTTGGAGTAATTTCTTTAATTGTATCCTTGTTCCATGACAGTGAATAGTCACTGTAATTCTTTTCAAAGAATCATCACCTAACTCTACCAAACTTTGAACTAACAAAATCGTGCAGGTTGTTTATTGTTAATATCTGTCCTTAAGCTGAGCTTACTTGACTGTGATCCATTGTCAGAGGTAGGTTTACCCAGCAAGTCTTGGCCTTGCTGGAAGGTCTCCCAAGGGTTCCCAAGCACATCGCTCAATTCCTACCTGTGTCCTGGTGGAGTTGTGTCACTAGAGACTCCCATGTGGTCAAAGGACCACCAGGGACTAAGTGTTTGTCTCAATGAATAGAATGTAATGGACACATGAAATTAAAAACCCTTAAACTGTCTAAAACTTAAAAGAAATATTGAGGAGTTCAGGATGGAGACAGAAGTGGGTACAGACCCAGTCAGTCCAGGCATCCTTCCTGGTTTCTTCCTCTGTTTCACATCCATGATTTTGCCTAATCTAGGAGCCATGCTTGCAGGATAATGCTATGCTTATGGACAACCATGGAGGCACTGTCACAGTCTCCTCTGAACTGGAGAGACCCCACTGTACATAAAAATCCCTTTATCTGCTCTCCTGCTGCCCAGCTCCTTCAGGTACAGCAACAACCCAACCAGCCACTGCCATCAGTGCAGGCACAACTTGGCCATTCTTGTCCAAGAGTATCCGAGTTCTGTCCCTGGTCCCTGTAGACACCAGAGCATCACCCCAGCTCTTGATGTGACTGCCATCTTCAGCAGTGGCTCACACTAACTCATCTGCCAGGGCGGCAGCAGGGCCAACAATCAGCTTCCTCTTATTCCAAGCAGAAAATGAACAGAAGAAAGGCTCCACTCCCTGCTGCCCAGTTCCCTCTTTCCCAAAACTGAGCCCTTAATTTCTGAGATGTTTTTTGCCCATAGGAGGCCCAAGTCATGATTCAAGTACTGTTCTTTACTGAAATCATTAACTTCAGAGGTTCATGTGATGCCATTGACTGATAGAGGCAGTCTCCAGCTTTGTAAGGGAATGAACCAAAGTAGACTCAATGGCTTTTGGGGAAGGGTAATTTATTTGTGAGGTTTAGCAGTGTTATTTGATTATTTGTCTTTGAGGGCCACATGGTGGAGGCAGTCTTCTTGGGAAATCATTCATGTTGCTCAGTGATTCACTGACTGCTGGCCAGAGCACTGTTTGCAGCTGATTTATCTGAATCCTTTTCAAATCCTTCCCTCTAATAACATTTCAGCAGTTCCTTTCCTTTGTAAATTTGTGGTAGTTATGTGTTACTCAGGATGATTGTATGAAAATGGTTTCAAACACAATGATTACATATTGAGCAGATGAGCTGTCTCGGGTTTGTGCCACAGCCCATCTGCCTGTTTGAAACAGGCTTCCTGCATCGTGCCATTTCCTCTTCATCGAGTAGGCAGTAAAAAAGACTGCTCACATGTAGCGACTTCATTCTCTTTGACCTTTCTGGAGAGTAATTTCACATGCATACTTCAAAGTTTGCATTTCCTTCTGCAAATATAATTTGAACTCTTTCTACTTTGGCAGCAGGTACCCTTGCAACAAAAGCTGTTCCTTCTTTATCCCGCTACCTTTAGTGTGGAAGCTGAAGCACGACATGTCAGCCAGAGATGCTGCAATCTAAGGTAAGCTCAGGGCACATATTTCAAGGTTGGATCCCACACAGATCTGAATTTTAGGGAATGTAGGAAATGTATAGGTTGTGGTCCTATGTTCAACACTGAAAAATATATAAATACTTGAATGAGATTGGACCAGAAGTAAAAATTAAGTTTAATCTAAACACCCTTTATCAGGCTCCCATCCACTGTCAGTACCTAAAATGAAAAAATTTTCCCTACAGGTTTTATATTACACTAGTCTGGAAAAATACTTGAACCAGCCACAAGGTGCCAATGTAGTGCAGCAGATTCTTAGTACGGTTTTACTACTACAGCAACATTTAACTGTTACTATAATTAAAACCTGCCTTCTGGTCGTTTATTTGAATAGGTAATTGCAAAAATTCAGGTCAGACCACATCTTTTGTACCTGATTTATTTGATCAATGAAGTTTTCTTATGGTATCATGATGAGGGGAAGCAATAAAAAAATTAGTATAAACGACAGTTGAAAAAAATGTGACAAGCCACAAGCTACAAATACTGTAGCACTGTGTTTTTGAATGAAGGGCTGATAAATTGAGATGTTAGCCTTGGGGGGGTGTGTGAATGAATTTTTGTCAATATATAAGTGACCATAAGCAAGGGACACAGCATGTGCATGAATTAACTCTTTGAAATGAGGAGTCAAAATGTCTAGCTGAACTGGTTCCTGTGTTCAATTATAAGACATGTGAGACAAGATAAAGGAGGAAAAGTAATAATAAAGAGTTGCATTTTATCTCTTTTAGACACAGATCTTTGTGTGTCATTAAATGTAAATCAAATGTGTTAAAAGAGGCAGAGCTAAGGCTGAGGTCTGAATTACAGAAGCCATGGGAGCACTTTGGTTTTGTACCCCAACAGGGGGTTAGGATCTAGGGAAGAAGGGCCTGCTGGAAATGAGAATGAAAGGCTCTTACGAAAATGACTTCTAGAACTGTGAATATTGACTCTTTGAAGTATGCTTTAATGGGCTTTAGCTAAGAATTTTCAAAGGGGTTAAGGAGTTAGCTCCCATTGAATGTCAGTGGCTTTTGGACACTTCACTGCTATAGTCTGCTTTGAAAATCCCAGCTTAGAATATTAATTTTAATGTATCTTTTCCACTGCAGTGGGAGGGAACAGATCCATAAGAGAGAGGTGAACAGACAAGCTACAAAAGAAAAGAAGTTTCTTTGTATTACAGTCTTTCTTTATAAGTTATTGTACTTTACCTAATCTACTCGGTCAAGTACAAAAGTATATATAAAGGTAGCTGAGCAGAGGATATTACATTACATGACATCCTTCATTTGTTTAATGACTCTCTGTATTGTGCTTTGCGCAAAGTGGAGGGCACTGGCTAGCACACAATACCATAAAAAATATATCATTGGCTATATTTCTTAAAAGGACAAAGGGAAGATGGAACTGTTTATGCAAAGAGCTGGTTTTCTCAGGTTCTAAACCAGCTGAGACACCATGCCCTCCTTTGAGAGATATTTTATTGGGCAACACATCAGTGTTGGAGGTCAAGAGAGCAACAGCAATAGATGCATCATGTTCCGTGGAGCTCCCTGGGGGCAGGTTGGGACAATAGTCAGAAAAACTGCAGTCTGTGGGAATAAAACTGTTCTGGTGCTTCTCACTTTTTTGTTTCCTTTTCATACCATATACTTTAATGAGAGGACAGGCCCTTGCACAATACTGGTGTGATGGTGAATAAAATGCTACAAGGCAGCTTTAAGCTCTTCAGAATGAAAACAGGGTGATTTCATGTAACAATGTTGGAAACTGAAAGGAATGGAATATGTCTGCTCCCCTTTAGTGGTCTAGTGACACCGGTTTGTTTTTTTTTAAAATATTTTATTGCTCCTCAAAGGAAAAAAAAATCTGGAATAAACTGGGCAAAAAACTAAAACAAATTACCAGTGATGGTGAGGTGGTGCTAAATTTATCCTACAATTTTGGGGTGTTGGTCTTTTTTAATTTCTATTATTCTGAAGACACGATAAATAGGCATGTTGTGAAGAGGATTTAAGTAAAGATGTGAGATTGACTGGCAGCTCATTTTAGGAATGGGAGAATGCACACTGAAAAACAACCCACGCACCAGAGCTGGGATGTGAGAGTCCCACTGAATACATGACTTGCAGAAAAAGTTTGTCTCTTCTAGATTTTCACCATTGCTACCAGTGTAAATAGAAAAAGTGGTGGGGTTTTTATTAATAAAACCATCTTAGGGCCACAGTAACGCACAGTAATAGGTCAGTATGACTGAAGTGCTTGTTCTTAGACAAGAGCCCAAACTGAAGGCTTCGATCTGTGTAAATCGGAAATGATTGTACAAATCTAATAAATTCTCCTCCCGACAGATGCACAGGTGTCACTGTGTGTATCCTAGTCACCCTGTCACCAACGCCATCTGTTCTATCTGCCTCTGAAAAATGAATGCCACTTCACAGCAGAGAAAGCACTGAGCACTTAGCACTCCTTGTTTGGGTTTTAACTTGTTTTATCCAGCCTGGAGTAAGGAAGCTGTTTTGTGAGATGGTAAGGCTGAACTTCCTTCGTTTACACTAAGACTGAAAAGACAAGAAACTCTAGGTGTTCCCTGAGCATCAGTGAGGGCTTTACAACACAGCAAAAATAAGTGGGAACAGTTCCTGGCATTAAAATCCCCTCAGAATCTGTTGGTGTATCTTGCTTATCTGTTGTATCCAACCTGGTCTGCTTCTTGCCTGCTTGAGGCATAGATAAAATGTGCTGGTTCGTCTACAAAACAGATTTATTGTGCAAGATGTTGATCAGTCTCCTCCAGGGCTGCTCAGTATGTTCTTAAGGTTACTTACTACTTGAGCATTAGTAGTTTTGTTATTATCATGCCTGGGAGCCATTTCCTGGCCAATGATTTTATTTTCTTGACTGTGAACAGAAATTGGGAGTTCTTGCCATGCAGCATTACAGTCTCAGAGATAACACATGGGCCCATGCAGCTGGGGGACCACAGGGAAATCATGAGCCAATGTTTGATCAATGTGGATAGCAGCGGCTCTAGTGCATTGCCAAGCTTAACTGCCATCAAATCTCTGGTAGGAAAAGCAAAACTTTGGGGAAGGATTGGAAGGAAGATCTTAATATGGCTTTGTCTCTTCATTGAGCACCTTTGGCCTTATGGAAGCAAAGCACAAGGGTACTTGTGAGAAAACCTAACAGGTAGGTAATCAGAAAGCACACTGGAGCTACCATCCATGAGGTGTGTTAATGCTTTGCTGGCTCCAGGTCTAGGTCTGTTGCATCTTGAAAGAACTGACTTTCTATTGAAACAGTAGATCATGAAGTGGAGAATTTCCCAACTTCTGTGTCCCCTGTGACTACAGCTACTCCCTTTGTGTCCTTTAGTATTTAGCAGGAGCCAGCAATGAGGAAGCCATACACTCCAGAGTTCAACCCATGCTAGTCTTACCCTAGTTCGGGATGTTCATGCTAAGGAAGTGCTGTCTCAAAGCAAGGCACCCACTTTAAATTCAGTTGGCTGCTTTCTTCACAGATTTTAATGTTTTGTCAGTTCAGCCAAACACAGATTAGATGTGGGTGGCACTATTCACTATGTGAATCGCAGAAGGTGGTTAAAAGCACATTGTCTTCTGCGTAATGACATTACCCAAATGGTAACCTTAAGATCTAAAGGCATGTGCAGTATTTTGAGGATATCTCATTTTGATATTCTTGCTGCAGTTAGGAACTACTGGTGAAAGTTGGGGAGAATAGTTCTTTGCAAGTGCTCTTGAAACACAGCACTTCCTTTGCAGCATGCTAGAGGTACTGTGATAGCATGGCACTGTGACCTGAGTGCACACAACCTTGACCTCATGACCATAAGAAAAATGCTCAAAAATTGTTGTTCCTGAAGGCATCCTTCAGAACACTGTCAGACTCAATGTCATTGACCGTGAGTCACAAATCTGATAATGCAATTTAAGATATTGAATCATATCCTCAACTTGTGATTCATTATGGGATTTAAATACCACAAGTGGTGTCCTGGACTCTATTACAATATATATGAGTTCAGATACCCTTCCAAAATAAGCAAGTGACTAAGAGTCATAAATTCAGTTCACCTAAACCACTAATAGTGTCCAGAAAGATTATGCTTTAGCTTTTCTGGCAAGGACAGAGTAATAAACATTCCAGGACATACTGCCCCACCCCCACCTCAGATCTCCCCTCTGTTTCACTCTGAGGATGCCAAAATAACATTTTCAGAATCTTCAAGGGGGTTAATTCTGTTTCAAGCAGAGAGAGGTCAAGTGACTTTATAGCTTTCATTAACCAGTGTGGCACAACCTGCAGACAATTGTGTTTGTGGTGAAGCATATAGGAGAATGGAAGTGACCCGCTCCGCATTTGCTCAGAAGGGAACATTCAGTACCTGGAGAAAAGAGGACTTCTCCAGAGCAGATCTGACAGGAGCACACCGTATACATACATGGTCAAAGTACTGCCTTCATTTCCTGGGAGTAAAAATACTGTTTGCTGGCAAGCAACCATTGCCTGTCAGGCACTATGTCTCTCTCAGAGCAGTATTTCTGTGCTTGCTTTATCGGTGCACACCAACACACTGCCACCGGGAAAAGTCATTCATGGTTTGGAGTTGGCAGAACCATCGTTTAGAACAGATGATCTCTTACTGAAGTTCAACAACTTTTGGGCCTGTGCTTTACAGTAGATAAACTAAAAATCCCGGTTTGTTGAGTCTGCCACTGTCTCTGAATATCAGCTGCTGGATAAACTCTGTTTGTAACTACTCCATGCAGTTTCTGTGAGTTGTATTTGGTTTATTTAAACTTGTTTATTTTCAATAGACATTCAGAGTACTGTATGACCTCAGGACATAGATTCCCACATTGCGGTTTCCTCTTTTTAGCAGTTCCAGTAATGACTCCCAATTACTCAACCTTGGATAAAAATGTGGAGTACAACCATTTCACTAATTTGAGCAAGTTATTTTGACAGAGGATCCATTTATTGAACAGCAAACAGAATGTCCAAATGCTAAAGGTGGGACACTCACATCAGAAATTAGGTCACTTGTACATACCAATAAGACAGAAAGAACATTCATAAACCGGGGAGAAGACATTACACAAGATCAGAAACTCCTGTTTCTTAACATATAATAGTCCTAATATGAAAGTTGCATAGTTGTTTTAACGCCTCAGCACTGTTGCATTATAACAATACTATCTTTTAAAACTCAGAAATAAATCTTAACTATATTCTAGTATTTGCACATATAAAGATTTGTTAGAAGAAATCTGATCAAAATCGTGTGGGCACTTGATTGTAAAGAAATACTCTTGTTAAAAAGATTTCTTTTTTATTCTATTGCTACTCTTTCTAGTCTGTTCTGTGCATCTGCTTAGGTCATTGTGTTACACTAACTGGTCATTAATACCTACTAGTGAAATGCAGTAGTTGTTACGAAGAGCCGAATTCACTGGACAGGGCTGTGGTTAAAGACTAAACTTCAGAGCTGCAGTTACTCATCTTACAACTGAATCTAAGGTATAATTAATTTCACTGGCTTTACAAGAGTTCCTCTGGAGTTACATGTGTGGATGTGAACGGAGAGTCAAGCACGGCAAATGTTAAGCACAACTTAAATAAAAATTAATCAATGTAATGGACATCTCCAGCACACAGTATGAAGCTTGACAGGGAGAACAGCTCATGTCAAAGCAAAATTTCATTTTGGCCCGTTGTCACATTTCATGTTATCAAACTGATACAACTTCTGATCATTTTAGATCAGGAAGTAAAGATAGAGCAGGAGCTTGCAGTACCTATTAATAAGGAGAAAACAAATTCATACGTGTCAATCTCAAAGCAGCCTAGAAAGAAGAACTTGACTACATTTGTTTTTGAACTTCTGCAGACAGAACTGTCTGTCAGTCCTGGACTGAAATGCCCTGGTTGCAGCATGTATCAACGCAGCAGGTCCCAGGCTCATGGCAGATGTGGTATTTTGCAGAAAAATGAAAAGATAATGGAACTGCCAGAAGATCTGTGTTACAAGAGGCTTCAGCATGAGGGGATGACAAATTGCCATGTCATGTGCAGGACCTAAATGGAAAGGATCATAGTGCACATAGCATCAGAGCCGAGTTTGGGAAATACAGAAAGTATTGATAACAACCACCTATCTATGGAGTGTGGATCCAGAAAGCACACTGATGTCAGGCAAAAATGTCATTCAAGGAACAGATCTTGACTGCTATATAATAGTTGAGCCTGGGCAGGGTATCAAAGGAAAACTCCCTGAAGGGGAAGGGAAATGAAGGCATTCTCTTTCTGAATACTGTTCTGAACACATGGGGAGGGTAGTAGCATCCCACCTGATCTAACAAGAGATGGAGACATGCACAAAGGGTCCTGGCAGAGCAGCCCATCCCTGGAGCCAAATGCAGTGCTGTAGGATTTGGGAGCCCAGTTAGCAATTGTACCCTTGATTTGGCAGGTCCAAGAGTAGCACATCACAGAGATTTGGTAATTAACACCATCATTTCTCCTCACAGTGTGAACAATGAGTGTATAGGTGTCTTTCCAGAAGTGTTACCTGCAATTAGCTCACTGAAATGTTGACCTATAAATAACTGTCAGAAGGAGGTTTCTGATGAAGACTCAAAGCGCTGAACAGCAGGTGAATGGGGCTGGTTTAAACTCTCCTTACACAGTGCCGACAGAAGAAATTTGCGCAGTGAAACGTGGAGACTCCAAAAGGCTTGAGCTAAAGTTACACCCGTTTCTCAAGTTAGTTATATAAAGTTGTGCAGTGCTCAAACTACAGAGCTCCTGTTCATGACAAAGCCTGCATAGAGCAGGGCAAGAGCAAGAGTGAGCTGAAAGTGCAGTGTGCTGGTGGCCCATTGCCCACTGCTTTCCCCTTCCTCCATGAAGTACATGGCCCAAGTGTAACGCAATGCTGCGATTCCTTTCCATTAACAGCAGCTGGCACCCAGTAAGGTCATTGATGGGCTGGGGTTCCTTTCCCACCTCCCCTCAACTGATTTCCTTTTCCACCCCAGTTAACTAACGTTGTTTTGAGAAGAGAGTTTGGGGGAAAAGACTTGTGTGAGATTCATGTTACATATTTTCTTAAATTTCATCCAAATTTTTTATCATCATACCGAGGGTAGTTCTGCTTCTCAGTTTCAGTGAGTGTAACAGAATTTCATCTTCTCAAAAGTATGGGGAATATGGAACATGCCCCTAAATTGCTGCTTTCAATATTTACAGTGTGCTCTGGTGTAAAATACATACTTGAAACACTCAGCTAAGCTTTGCTCTCCTTCATGTGCCCAGTTTTAAACAGAGGTTTAAGCACAGGTTAGGAAGACCAAGTCAGGCAAACACAAACTAACGGCTGAGGTGGTGCTGAGGCACAGGCTGTGCAGCGATTCCAAACGTGCAAAGAGAAAAGCTCAGCTGCAGAATTCCATGCACAAGTCTGAGCCACGCTGTTATGGCTTTGGAAGTTCGAAGCTAGCCAGGCAGGATAGCACTTGTCTTTTGTACTGCTAAACATTTCACTTTGCTTACTTTTAGCTTAGCTACTTCTTTTCAAAGGAAACATGGATTCAATTATAAATGAGATTTTTTTTCACCTCTAACTTGACAGCAGTTCTCAGTTTCAGCATTGACAAGCTCTTCTGCCTAACAAAATAATTCACTGCAAATGATTTAATGTGACCTGAGAGAACACTGTAAGACAGTAAAAATTACTTTAAAAAATACAGTGTAGCATTCTGTCTCCCAAAAGATTACAACAGGATGTGTTTGACAGCCTTGGTTTATAATATCATTCTGGTAACTGTTATATGTACCAGAATTGTCAAACTTTGTGTTACTAGAGGTCAATTTTCACGTTCTTAATACAAGTGTAAAATAGAGGTGACAAATTTCATTGTAGTCTGACAGTTTTAGATGTGCAGTAGATAAAATATCAAAAGTATGTCTTAAGCTAGAAGTGGCATTTTTAACATTTCTCAGCTGAATACGCATCCTTCACAATGTTTTGATCTTTCTGTAACAGGACATGAAAAATGTACACCAGAAAGCTGCCTCATGCACTAACAAGCTATTTCCTATGAGCCAAACATTTTAAATGCTGCATTCTTTCTTCTCTTGAATCACTGCAGCGATAGGAACAAGAAAGAGTTCTGGCAGATTGTAGGACAAGGAAAGTTTCAAGGAACTATCAAAGTTCATAGCTTTCTGTGTTAGTAATTCTAGTCTCTCCCTTTTATCCCTCTTGCATTATCTTCTACCTTGTTAAATGCTCACATGATTCCAAATTCTGATCCTAGCAGGTGGCAAGGATGAGCTCAAGTCTACCTGTGTTCATCTTCATGATGGTCCCCTAGTTACCTAGAAAATCATGAAATCTGCTAAATTCTCAGATAAAAGCAATCTGAATAGTTGGCCTCGTGTCATCCTTGCGTATTACCATAAATTCCCCAAAGACTGTGGAAATACTGTTGGTGAATAGATCTCTTCCGTTGGAGCCTCTTTCAGAACAGTGCCATTGTGTGGGGTTAAGGGCACAGCACAGCTGGTTGCTGTGATTTACAGATAAGGCTCAGTAGCTTCAGCTCTACTGTATATGATGCACATACACATGCAGGCACACGCACACGTTATATATAGAATATAACACAATGACTTACCTGCCACATTCTGAGTGATTATGACTTGGGACAATATTGCCTTTTCTGCAGAAGTGTAATACAGGAGTGAAGAACATATTTCCAGAGATAGTTAACGAGGTTTCATTTTTCACCTCATGGCTAGACAGAAATTATGCTGGTGCCCAAATTCTGAACATCTTTTCAAAAGTTCTAAAGGGACGAAGATGTGAAATCAGTTCTGCAGCAGCATGGCATTCTGTTATATCCCACAGGTTGTATTATTGCTAGCAAACTGAAGAATCTATTATTTTTTCCTTTTTTGTGATGTTTTTGCATCTATTTTCCCCCATGAATAAATTCAGAAAATATGAGGGAAGGTTTTGATTCTATTAAAATTAAATACTTGAATTTGTATGGAGGGGAAATTACACCAGAAACAATTTTTTTAATTGTCTGATCAGTCAAACCTTTAGAGTCCATAGGCATTTATGACAGCTCATGGCAATCCTGAGAAAGGAGATCTTTTTGTATTGGTGGTTGTTAGGGAGGATCTCAAGACACAGTAGGCATTTTTCTTACCTGCCCTGCCTGTGTGGATATTGCACTTGGGTCAATTAAAATTCAGTTGCTTTGGAGACAGAGAAATGAAAATGTTGTTATCCACACCGGGGGACAGAAAGGACTGAGGAGCTATCCTTCACATGACCTGGACAGGCAAATCCACTTTCCATTGGCCTGATGGAAATCAGACAAGAAAGGGCAAGGGAAGGTGTTTATGTCTTGAAAGACATGGTGACTACAGTGAGTATCTTTCAGAGCAGTATGTGACGTGACGCAGTGAAAGCTTCGTTCTGGCAGCGACAGAGGATTACTGCAGCCTCAATGGAGCCAGTTATATTGGGAGGTTTAAGAACTGTGTCTGACCAGCAAAGGAAGACCCAGAGGCAGGCACACCTGCAAGTCTTTGTGCTGTGAGGCATCGATTATAAATAAAATAACTCTTCTGTCGAGGTTATTGCTGGAGATCAGTAAAGCATGTCCCAGAAATAATTGTTTCAGTCTAGAATCTGAGAATAATTTTTTTAAAATTACCTTCTTTTTAAGTCCAGTCTGAAGTTGCCCATTAAAACTTTCCATCTACATTGCTAATTACAGTAAGTGGCAGCAATATTTCCATGGTGTTACGTATATTTTTCAGAGGTGGAAAAAAGCCAGATTACCCGAGAGATGAGTGCAGTCACCTCTTCAGGATATATTCACTGCCTCAAGGTTGTCTGTCTTGATATAATATTAGCAGCCATCATTCGAGAGTGAGGCAGTGGCTAAGCAAAATCTTGTAGTTACGAGTCTTATATAAGCATGATGAACTTTTCAAGCTAACAGTTGTGACTATCATCTTTACAGATGAGGAAGAAGCAACGGGATCATACTAGCATTTCTTCAATATGCATTTGCCAAATGAATACATTTTTCCTCACACATCTTTAAAAAAGAGTCATTACCACATCCAATTTTCACATTTAAAAAAAGAGAATTACAGAAAGTTTTCTTTTCTGGTACCTAAATACGCTATTAATACTTGCAAGACTGGTTTTGTTTTTTCCTGGAAAATACTTGCATTAATTATCATTTTCCCTCAAAGAAAAGCTCTTTGGCCATTCACTGAGAAATTATCGCAGAAAGATACACCACCAAGATCATTATTTGTTTTTTGCCAGCAAACCTTCTCCCACATTAGTCACAGCAGCAGCTAAAAGCTGTCCTCCTTCCCAGCAGCCTGTCCCGTTCACTGCTATCGGCTGCAGTTAGCTATGTACACTAGACTAAAAAGTTCATTGAATTTTTCAGTGTGAGCATTTTTTTTTTGCTGGTTCTGTGCAGTTGCCAAACTGTCTGCTCTCCCGAACATTATGGGGCTCTGACAATTGCTAATGATGACCAAGTAATTCAGCACTGTCTGTGTTTATTCCTCCAGGAATACACTGCTTTAGCAGAAGCACATTTGCAATGTGCATGACCTCTGCTCTCCTTAATAATTCTTTTTGACAAAATAAAGAGACATGGTAACATTTTTAATGGAAGCAGTATCAATGGCTGCGTCTTCCTGGCTGAGGAAGTGGCAAAAAAAACCCCTTCAGATTTATTTAATCCAGTCTAAAATGCATTCTTTTCATAAAGTTACCAAGCAAATCGGAGAAACGCAAGAGGGCTAATTCATTCAAGAGGTGGTGGCTAAAGGCAAAGCTGGTTTCACTTGGAGTTGTAGATCTGAGCTGCTCACACAATCACTAGTACAAAGCTGATCCTTCTAGAAATATTGGCTCAGATCTCTAGGACCACCGTGTATACACCAGGAGGGGAAGAAAGATTTCTTTAACGTTATGTTTGTCTTTCTGAACTTCTGGGGCTGAGCGTTTGATTACTGATGATTACTGATGTAGCTCCGGGACAGTTCTGCCTCTCCATGGTCCCCTAGAAGCTATGAGCAGCCAAGAACAACTGAACAATTGAGTATCAACCAGCATTAGCCAGACAACAAAGTTGGATGAAGATGTAGGCTAAAAAAATACAATACTGAGTGGTATATGCTAGGAAATAAGGATTTTAAGATACAGTTAGGTTTGAATTTATTTTTTTTTAATGCCATCTTTGCCAAAGTGGGACAAAAATATGGTCACCATTGTGAGTGTTTCGGGTAGCTTCTCTGATCTTTTGAGGGGAGATTCAGCCCCGTTTCCTGAAGGCTTCTGTCATCAGTCTAAATAGTTCCCTTTATATTTTTCTGTTGAAAAACCAGAAAGATTAAAAAAAAATATATATAATTTTCCTTATTTCTGCATCGCCAAATTCAGTGAGTATCTCTTTCCACTGTTCCTAATGGAGCACAGGCTGAAAGGACTGTCATCTATTGCAGCAGCATCATTCATTCTTTGAGCATGAATGCAGCCTCCTGCACTGAAGCAATACAATTGATTTGCTCTGCATCACAGCAGATATTCATATTTATGCAGGTTCTCATTTATTTATTTATTTTGGCAAGCATCTGGTCAAATGAAACTGAGAGGATGAAATACAGATCTGGATTCTGCAAGGAGCTGATTCATCAAGAAGAGCCTCCATTTGCTTTTAAACAATGTTTTTTAAATTGTATGTAAAGGAATTGTTTTAAAACACTGCTATTGATAGGTACAAATTGAAAAATTATACCTGAGCACATTTCTGATTTTTAGAGAAGCCTTAAGACCCAATATATTGTAGCCTGTTTCCCTAAAACACGCCACGAAGACATCTGTATAAAAGCACTTTAAAGTTTGATGACTTACATATTGAGTTCTGAGATGAACTTTCTTGTGTGGACTTATCAGTAATTACCATCCTGGTAGTAGGTTTTGGAACAAAAGGGGGAAAAAAGTCCTCACACAAATCCAGAAAAAACAAACACTTTCGTGGTCAAAAGGAACTGCAGTTTTTTAGCAGCTAGTGCTGTTTAAAGAAGCATGGGCTAACAGTGAAAATAATGTCTACAGTCTGGTTACACAAGCAAACTATTTTAATTATTGCTATTGGAAGACAAGCATCAGCATACTACATCTTAAATCATCTGGAAAAATGTATTCCTTGGCTTTTATTCCATTGAATGAAATGTTGTTTAAAACAGAGAAAACAGTTCTGCTTCCTTATATGTTTTTAGTGAGTCTTCAGGGCATTGCTATTTATTTTGCAAGATCAGAGTAACTGCCTGTTATTAATTTTACTGAATTTTTCAAGTATGGCCTAACTGATTGACTGACATGCATAGTACTTTTGTCTATCATAGGCTACAGTCACTGGTATTTTAGAACTATTTGCTTTCACATCAGTTCTCTACTTGGCTATTTTGCTTAACTATAGCTTTAGGAGAAGTGGACTTTAAGCAAATTCTAAAATGCAAAAAAAAAAGGGGTCCAGATTAAAAAGCAACAGCTGAGTAAAAGTGACTATAAAAATAATCAATAATACAACTATGAAGCTAAAATTATGTTATTGTTTTTTTCTCTAATTGCCAAAGAGTGCTGACAAAGTGGATTTTTCAGTTAAAAATAAATATCTCCAGGGTATTGATACCTGAGCATAGTCTTGATGGCTGTACTTTAGAAAATGGATGTAGACTAGGAAGGTCATATAATCTTAATTTCTTACTTTTTTAAAATATGTTTCCTCTTGCTGTGACTGCCATCACAGATATATTCAGATTTCCATCCTGATATATTCATTCATCCAAACCTGCATCCTAGTTACTATGTTCAACTTCACTATCTATGACCGATAGAGGACACAGAGCCAGTCAGGAGGCAGTGACTTGCTGGGGCTTTTCTGGGAAAGCAGTCTCAGCAGAATTTTACAGTGCACACTTGGCAGATGTGGTCACTGCCTACCCTGCAGCAAATTCCTCTTTCACATCCTCTGATGTGGATAGTTTGAACCATTCTTTTAAGACCTAGTTCCATGTCTCTTCCCCATCCCTGCTGCCAACAGCCTCCTCACTATAGTGTCTGACAAGTTCATAAAATTACAGAGTATGTATATAGTTGTATGTGTGTAGGTATGTAAGGATGCACCGCAGTCATGAATCAACACAGCCATCCTCTGTTTTGACTGGGGTAACAGTGCCCTGCCTCTACCCCACAGCCAACAGCAGGTTCATTATGTTGGCTCTGGACTCCTCTAAGAGCCACAGCCTGTACTACAGCCACCGACCGCTGTATTGCAGCAGATTGCGAGGCCTTAGGGGCCAGATGTCCCACTCAGGCCTATAAAACTGGATTATGCATGACACCCAAAATGGCTGCTTGAGTCTGCGTTGCCCTGATCAACAGACACAACAGGCTTGTTCCATAGTTACAATCTCCTTCTACACATCTTCACAGACACCGTATTTTGATGCACAGGCCCTGTGAACACACGGAACAACAGAGGATATATGGAATGCAACTTTTATCACAAAATGGGCTTAGGTTATTAGCTACACCAGACTCTATCCAATATCTGGCAATGCCTTTTCTGTCACTGTAGCAGGAGGCCAGCAAGGACAAATGAGCTGCACGAAGTGAGCAGCTGTACTGCTTTAGACCCATGAGCCTGAGAAATTCAGCCTGACTAGGATGTTTGAAAAGTGTATCCAGTGTAAAGATAGTCTGAGAACTTCTGTGGTTTAACCTCTGCTAGCCAGTCTAATAATTAACTGTACTATCATTTATGCTGAACATTTAATTAAAACCAATTTCAGGTTATTTACTCCAGTGGTTTGGACCATAAAGGAGGTGGTGTGGCAGCATTCCAGCAGCAATACTTCAAGCTGCTCCAAAGCTGTGGGCCCCGTCCTCCAATTCCACATAGCAGGCTGAGCAGCAAGGTGTGAAAGGAAATAAAATTCCCCATGATCTGGTTTACGTAGTTTGTGGGTAAAAGATTTCAAAACATCTAGAATATATAAAGAACAGAATATATGGCAGCAGAGCTGGAGATGTTCAGGAATAGTCAGACCCTTTTGCATAGCAAAAGAGATAGACTGATAGGAATAGAGAGATGGAAGAGAGCCAGCACAAGGTATGGAGCAATAAAACCATACCAAACCCAAGAGTAACTTCTAAAAGATGCACAGTGTCTGTTCAAAAGCAGAGCTTCTCAAAGGGCACAAGTTAGGGAGTATATCTGTCTGTAACTATTGGTAGTAATCCCTATGTTATAATGCCAAAACCCTATTTTTCAGATCTGCATCAGGTTTGTATGGAGGCTCACAGCATCTGCCTCATGCATGGTGAAATAATTATTCACATGTTTAAAACTAATTGTATGCTGGTGGCTAGGCTCAGTCCTGTATTGCTGTATGAATGTAAACAGCTGACATTGTGATCTGCTGGAAGAGGGTTTCTTTGACATTCCCAGCGATACATTGATTGTGTATTTAGTTGTGTTTACTATTTGAAATAATTTTCACTGTTGTGCTGGATTTTTAGATAGCCAAATAAATAAGTAGCAAAAAAAAAAAAAAATTAGTCCAGAATGACCTGCAGACTTTAAAGTACTGCAAACCTATCAGACAAAAGTACAGATTTCAGATGCATCAGTTTGGTTGGTTTTGGCTTTATTCCTCTATTGACTGAAAGAGAACAAAATTTCTACGCAGGTTCCAAAGCTGATCATCTTTCATAGGACATGCAGTTTTCAGGAATGTGGGCATCCTTTTCATTTTCACAAAAGTGATGAGCATCTACAGGTGATTTCAGTAGCAAATACAAATAGTCTGCATCTCTGAAACTCCTGCTAAAGCTGGCGATAACCGTATTAGAACCAGCAGGTCAAGGTGATCGGATCTGCTTCAAAAGCTAATTCTTGATTGAAATTGAAATATTCTTGTAGAAGCATCTAATATTCCCAAGAAGCTGGCTTTCTGTAAATTTGTGATTTTTAGACTTTTCAAGACTTGGAACAAGCTTGCTTTGACCCTCCTGGTTTGCATTTACACGTGGCAAACCTGCCCCATAGTCTTCACTCTGACATTTTTGTGTTTCTGAGGACTCTCAACTTCCATTGATTCCAGGAAAAATTGATAGTGTCTCATCTCACAAAAACTGTCCTTTTATGCCTGGGGAGAAGAATGGTGCAGCACCTTCATAGCCTTCACATTTCATAAATGGAGTCAGGACATTTGTAACACTTTTCCTTAGTGCAATATTTGTGAGTTACTACAAAAAACCACTGCTGGACTGGTGATTGAGCAGTATTTTGATGGATTGAGATGACATTTAGATTTAGAGAGAGATCAAACAGGGAAAATATACAATGAGCTCTGATTGCTGAGCAGAACAACATCCCAGCAGTAAAACTGTGAGAGGAAATACAAAGGTTGGGTTTTTCTTCTCCCCTCACCCGCAGCACAGGACTGGAGCAGGGCAGGAAACCAAGCAATTGGTTTAATATTCACACATAGAACCAAAGCAAACCCCCTCTTTTCATGACATGGAGCAAGATTTCATGACAGACACGCTTACATCATCTTGAACGTGTTTTAAGTGATAAAAGCAGATACTCACTAAGACAGCCAGTAGTGGGAGGCTGTGGATGACTGTACCACTCTCCCCCACTGCTCCTTGTGGCCTTCAGTCAGGCATTGCCTAGCCAGAGCCAGGTACCTGCATGAAATGCTGGTGAGAACAAAAGCCAACTCAGACTAAGAAATGTCACAGGTTATAATGTAGTGTCAGCAGTCCGAGCACATAAAACTGTTGTTGCTTGCCAGCATGGGAGCAAAAAATCACTATCCAGCTCCACATTTGTTCCTTAACACTATACAAGGCCATTTCTTGCTTGGATCAACAGATCCATCAGCAGTTTCCATGAGGCATATCCTCTGTTCCAGCTGAGGTGAACATGCATGCCTGAGATGGAGATGTTCTGTCAACAGCAGAAGTGATTGAACAGCAATGCAGAGGAGGCTGAAGAACAATAAAACAGTATTTCACCCCTTGTACCAGTGCCCCAGATCCACACTAATTATTCGTCACTGCAAGACTCACAAAAGTGCAAAAGTTTTTGGCCCACAAGGACTTGTAGGTTTAGGGTTTTTTTCCTCTGACTGCACCCAAGTAAGATGACAAAGATGCAAGCTAGCACTAAGGTGAACCCTCAAGAACTCATCAAATGATATTCTAACAGTGAACAGAAGAGCAAAGAAATAAAGTATATAACTACAGGGCTTCCTTACAGGAACAGCTGGGTAAATGAGCAACTTACCAACCTGCAGTGGATCCTGGGCTTTCCCTTAGCTAGTTGTAAAGAGGCCTGCTGGTACACACACGAAGCCATGGGCTGGCTATATGCAGCACACAAGTTATTAAAGGAAATCTGCATACAGAGAAATCAACAGTGTTGAGCTGTTCGGACTAGTTACACTTTGAGTACATAATGCTTTACAACATGAACAATGCAACAGTGATTTTTTTTTGGTCACTGGACATTCCAATTCTACCTCTCCTTCATTAAATAACTTATTTTGTCCTTCTAGCTAGCACAATAAGTCAGTATCAAGCTAAATGACTTCTGAGCCAAAAAGGATTAGCACTTAAGTATATTTTTTTATAAAGCCTGGAAATCTCCAGTCAAAAACAACTATTTGTCTGTCCAGCATCTTCTGAAGAAGACTACTTTCCTGCATATGCCAAACCAGCTAACGCAGTGAGAGCTGATGAATCCTAAAAGAACAGAATGTCTCGTTCATTTACATACAGTAAACACATGTTTCATCCAACAACAATTGTGAAATAGTTTTGAAATACTTCTTTCATTGCAGTTTGGAGACTGTTGGCTAACAAGAGTCCCAGAAGATTGTATTGTCTCTTGTTTACATGGGAGGATCAAATTACCCCCCAAAAAAATGTTTTGGAAAGATCATTTGTCTTTTGTTTCCTGAGCGCTTTATTTCCGTTGAAGTATTTCTAAGATGAAGCATCAGGCACCTCAGGATCTTTCCTTACTTTAAACTTACGCTTTAAAGGAAGACACGCATAAATGTCTGGCATGCAGAATGATAGTCTGTCTTTATCATCACAGTCTAGATAAAATTTAGAAGCTGGAAACATGACTGTCTAGCAGTCGTAATTCTGTCTGCATTTATCTGGCAGCAGCTTCCCTTGATTTTTCTTTTGATTCATTCTGTATTTTCTTCTCCAAATATTTTCTTAGACTGAGAGTACCTATAGTACTAATGCCTGACATGCTGAGTAATTCTAATTCTGGCCACTGATGGGCCTAAGTGTTGAGGCTGTGCAAGACTTCACAGAATCGTCCAAAAGACAAAGCTGGTACAGACCTTAAAAATCATCATAGCAACAGAAAACCAAGCTTCTGTGAAAAGCTGTCTTGGAGAAAAAAAATCTGTGTATGTCAGGGAGCAAGACTCAGTTTGCCAGGGATGGATGCTGCAGTACACTTCAGATGATAAAGCATCATACCCAAAGGGGGAAAAAAAAATTAAAAAATATCAGAGCTTAGTGGATTAGGTTAAGCTTTTACTTCAAGATCAGAATTTAATTTTGAAATAGCTGTAAATGTAACGAGCTTGGTGGTCTTTCCTTAGTCCCTGGTGTTTTGGGGAATCCACACCATAAAACCACCACAGTGTCTGACACAATTGGCAGCGTTGGTGTGAGAGAGGCCCCTGCCTGAGCCATCGCAGCTGTGGTGCATCTTCGCTGCCACAAAACAGCAAAGACAACTGCATGCTCTGATCAGACTTGGTGGAAAACCATCTCCATTCAAAGGAAGTAAATTCTACAACTGACCCAGACTGGTACAAACAGATTGCACAATCGTTAATATCACCTTCTCTCATGAACTGCTTTGGTGAGAGTCAGTGTGGGCTGCTGGACACTGATAAATGCAGCCAGTGAACTGGACACACAGGACCTGGTCAAGCAGAGGCCAACTCCTGGGCACCCTTCAAAATCTATCACAGCACAAATAGAGTAGAACTGGAAGGGAGGCAATAGAGCATAACAAACAGCAGGAGATGCAGCCAGGCACAGCATTTCTGATCTTCAGGATTAATGCTTTGTAATTTCTGTAATGGGTTTCACTGATGAGCTTGAAGAGATGTGTTAATGAATTACTTAACTGACACAATGTCCTTGTGGCATAGCAGTATTAAATTGGTCTACAAAGGAGTAAACTGAGAAGCTGGGAAAACCCATGACCCAGCCAAAGGTGCACAGCCTAATGGGGAGCAATGAGGGGACCTGCAGGTGCAGCAGCATCTCCCAACCCTCAGCACACGCTTCAGGGATGCACCCCTGCAATGTCAACAGGCAAAGGATGAAGTAACGAGCGCTTACCTCTTCCCTTCCACAACTCTCCTGCTTCAGATCCTGTGAAGTTCCAGCTTTTGGGTTTGGTTAGCTGTGAAACAGAACAGGTCAGAGCTACTACCATCAGGTTTAGTGAAAATAGCACCAAACCTTCCTTTGAGCATCAATGCATATGGTACAGGAGAAAAATCTAACCCAGTCTGGCTCAATGGCCATACCAGCCAGTTACTGAAATCAGCCATCAGCAAAAAATCTAATAGTGAAACACTGGCAGTGTGGGAAAATAAATCATTTTATGATTTGCCTTTACCAAGACAATATGGCTTATAAAATAGGCGCTAAACATAATTTGTTTCTAGTGAAACTGTACTTGTGTGCTTGCTTTTGTTGAATAAAATATCCATTAAGTATTTATGGAATGGCATGAGTCAGAGGAAGCTTGCACAGGATTCATAGTGTGCAGTAAAGTGCTATTGTATTAAGGTCATCAGCTTGGGAAGGCTATCAGCTCATTAAGAATGACCTGCAAAGCCAGGGAAAAAAAAAAAAGAGAGAGAAAAAAATGGAGATTTTAGCCATGACTCTACCTACTAAGAGTAATTGAAAGACCGGAACATTTTACTGTATGAGTATTCAGGAACCACAGAAATGTTGATGAAAGCAGTAGTGCAGCGTTGCTCAGTTATGATGTGTGCATAGTCATTGATGGATCAGCTCTGAAAATTCTTCTGATCATTAAAGGCAAATGGGAGCCAAGCAAATGAAAAATAGATAGAGAGAAATTTTCAGCACTTAATCTGGATGCACAGGTTTTACAGAAGAAGAGCAATTTAAACATCTGTTACTGTCTGCTACAATTTCCATCCTGAGAAAACAGTGTCATAAATTTCTTCAGGAATGGAGCCCGAGTTGTGACTCAGTAGTTGGTTCAAGCTGCACTTAATTAGAGTAAATCAGCACTGAAAATGTCACTTAGTTCTAATTCAGACAGAAATATAATGGAACTCAAACGTAATTTGATTTACAGCCGATGACCACCTTGGGAAGTGCTTTCTAGAAGAGGTCGCTCCAGAAAGTCCTTAGGGGAGTGCTGAGGTTAAACAGTCTGAGAGAATTATAAGGAATTCGTACTGGCAAGAGGTAGGAAGGTCACATCTTTTCACAGAAAGATTTTTGGTAAAAAGGCTGCAATCACCGAAACTAGTATGACCAGATACTCATTCCCTAGCAGATTAGATATATGAAACTGGCCCTATTACTAACAAAAATCCAGTGACAAAATCAAGACAACAGCTGCAGTTTACTTCTCATAGCCAAGGCTCCATGTGTCCAGATGGACAGATGCTCCACAGAGAGGAGGACAAATGGACCCGTTGTCTACATACTTTCAAATTATTATTATTTTCCTATACCTGTGTTAAACATCTCCAAAATTTCAACTTTGGTTGGAATGAGCTTTCACAGATGATCTTTAGGCCCAAACTTTGGAATGATTTTCCAATTAAATAAAAGCTTTTGCTTTACCTTTCAGACAATATACCTGTGGGGTTTCTTGGGTTGTGCTTTTGTGGGGTTTTTTGTGGGGTTTTTTTGAGGCTACCAGGACTGAAATAGATCCTCATCCTACTTGAGAAGCAAACCAGAAAAGGCCATGTATTGCACATACTTCAGATACGACTGGTTTAGCACACCACTAGCATAGTATAGAGGCATAGTTAACTCTTCTGATTGTTCATGCTTACCCCACAAAAAACTCCACTCATGCCTCAATTTTTAACACATTTCTTACTGTATGCGAAAGAGATCACTGAACAAGGAGCACTTGCAGGATCCTGCCTGAGAACCAGCATCCCCATGGGTGCTGGGTGCTCACACTCACCTAAGCCTGAGCTTTCTTGATGTGCGATCTTGCTTCTCATGTTTCTGGGATCCAATACCTACAGGTAATCTCCTCTTTGATTTGTTACAGTGTCCTCTGATTTCTCAGGGCTTTTTTAGGGTTTTATTTGTTTTTCCTTTGGTGTTTTTCAGTGTTTCTGTTACGGCGTTACAGGCATCGCCCAGATGTCACAGCATCTCACTTGTGCGTTACGGAACAGCTCCACCAGATACTGCTGGTATTTCCCACAGTTCACAAAGAAAACTTTCCTCTTGTTTCCTCCTCATGTTTTCCAGTACACAATTGTCAATTTACAAATGAGCACTGGCTGAGTCATTTTTGCCAGGCTGTTGTCTTTCCACTCGCCGTATCCTAGTCCCAAGTGACAGGGAGCACACGGCGAGAGCAGTAATACCAGAAAGGGTGGGTAATCTGTTGCTATAAAAGAGGGAAGTTATTTTGACTCGATGTAAAAGGTTATGAGGTTATTGCACTGCAAATAATAAGTCTTCTAATTTGGCAGTGTTGATGCAGGATTTATTTTTTTTTAGCTGGTTGTTTTCCTTTCAATTTCCAACATTCATTACTAGGAGCTGAATCTTTGGCCGCAGGAAACGAACACTGATTTCCCTGAAGTCATACTGGATTAAACATGCTGAGGGCCCTGCCCCGTATCTGCATCCCTATTTTGAAGGGGTGCTTGTACTTACTAGAGTTTAAAACTGGCAAAAATTTGTTTTAGGTTTGCCTCCTGTGTTCTGACCTCAAGGTCTGACAGAGAACGTCCACCCTGGTCTACATTTGTCCTCTGTGCTACTCCACTCCTGTGACCCTGAGCTGGTCCAGGATGCAGGGCAGTGATCCTGCACGAGCCAGAGCTAACTTTTGTGCCAAATCATTACTCGTTTCACTGAAGATTTACCTCTCTCAGTATGTCCCTTGCCAGCCCTGGAAGAACCCTTTTATATATGCACGTGCTTTGGAAAAGGGGCCAGGTGACATAGAGGGGAAGAAATGTGGGCTGCACCGAGTATTTATGCTCTCTGTGTCAGTATTTCCTAGCATATGGTATAAAGACAAGTGGATCTATTTCTCACATATTGCAGCTCTCCCTCTAAAGTTTTAAAGTAATGAACAAAGATTTTCTTGGGCAATGCTTTTCCAGGCAACGAAAGAAGATTCAGCCCAAAAAGCCAGCATGCTAATCTGCCCCTCAGACAGCTCTCCCCTCCCCTCTTGTGCATTTCTAATGGGCACAGTAATGATGCAGTACCAAAACCACTACTCTGCCCTTTCGGTGATGGATGTTAACAGTCATAAATAATCACCGAATCCGTGCTAACTAAGGGGAGCTTATTCCTTTGCAGTCCTAATAGCGTGTCACACCATGATCCATCGCTGTGTCTCACAGAAATGAATTGGTCTTTTCTCTTTTTGTTCCTGCACATTAGCAGCCATTTGCATTTTCCTCCAGTGAATTTTATAGCCAGGTTCAGTGACAGATTCTTTAGAAATGGCTTCAGATTTTCCAAGGCATGGTGGAGGAGGAAGGATGTCACACAGAGGGCTTCACTATTGCTGTGATGCCTTCTGGGTTGCAGTGAACTGAAAATGTTTTCATTGTAAAGGCTCGCCTTTGAAAGAGCAATTTCACCTTCCAAGCTGCTAATGAAATAACTACATTCATGCCAAATTGATACTGGTACTGCACACTAAAAAAGTGACATGAAGCAGCTGTATTTGACATTATGGCTTTCATTTACAAAAGGGTTTCCTTCTCAGATCCTAGACATTTGCATGGAATAAGCAAAGTTGCAATGGCACATCTTTGAGAGCCTCAGTGTTGCACATTTTTCTCACAGTTTTCTCTGAGGCTGTATAGATGAAAAGTAAAGAAGTGCAAGATGGAAACAGATGTATTAATTAATACTGTTCTCTCAGTATTTTATTCTAAGCTGGTGACCAGACACTTGAACTTAAATGAGACCTGCCCAGGCACACTGAGGATCCACTTCACCTGACTGATTTGTTTGGTTAGGGTTTTGCTTTGTTTTCTTAAATTTTCAAGAACCCTTGGATGACTTCATAGGATCTTAAAAAGAAAAAAACCAAACCACATACACACAAAAATAGTAAACTAGCTCCAACTTACACAATGATAACTGTATTGATGACACAGTTCTTTTTTCTACTGTGATAAAAGAATGTTCAGCATCAAGCTCATCATGTTCCAGGTTGTATAAAACTATCATTGAGAGGAAAAGTAACCTGCTCCCTGAGTGTTTTGCCAGTAAAACCATCACATAAAGAACTCTGCAGAACCAGATAGTGCTTTCGGTTACTTCAGGATTTGAGCCAGCAGATTCACTTCAGTCTTCCTTACACACACTTCATTCGTTCTCTTTTGTATCTGAGCAGAACTGTTAAATGGGGCACTTCATCAGAGAAATCCTTTGGAAAAGACATTTAACATTTCATTATGTATATTCCCTATCCCTCACTCCATTACTGTCCATTTCATACTGTTTCAAATTATCTCCCCTCACTCACACTCAGAACAACCTCTGAACTTTTGTTTTCTGTGTCCATCACTGACACATGGGCCTGAAATGCACCCATTGGACACACTGCCCTGAACGCTTCCATCCAATGAAATCAGCCATAGTTGGCTGCACACAGTTTTTGGAAAAAGGATTAAATTGCATTGCCTAATCTTTTCTCACTATCCATACCACAATTTTCTTTGAGGCATAGCCTTCCCTCCAGCACCACCACCACCACCTTTCTAGCAATCCACATGCTGATTATTCCAAAACACAGTGATAGCAAAGTTTGAGTGCTGCGTTAGGTTTTACATCAGGTAATGAAAATTGTGCCTGTCTTGGTTACATCTCAGTGTTGGCAGCATGCCTACACTCCTATGGGTTCATCTAACTCCAGATTGCTTGTAGTGAGACATGGTCAAAGTATTTGCATGTGGCCCACCAGTACTTCAGTTGAAATGCCACCAGCCCTTACCTGTTCTCAGCTATCTTGACTTCTGAATTTGTAGAAGTAAGCCAGGAGAAAGGAGCAGCCAAGGCACCTAGCTGTGTCACAAGAACTTGTCATAGAGGACCAGAGGAGGCAACAGGAATTGCTTCTGTGTTTCATGAACTGTACTCAAGCTGTCTGCAAGGCAGGAGCAGTGAGCCATCATTGGGCACTACTTCCTTAGGAATAGTCAGGAACCCAAATCCACTTGGATTAAGTGGTGGCTTGGGTGATGTGGCGCTCACATGGGCACTCTCTGCAGTTTATCATCCATAACTGAATTCATGATCTCATAGAAAATGGCTTTCAACTTAATCTTCTCCTTAACATTTATGAACTCATTCACTGATGGTTACCAGTATTTCCTGGCTCCTTGCCATCTTTGAAGAAGATGAAGTAGTTCAGTCTAATTGGAGCTGGCATTTTTGGTAGGAAATCGTATGCTGCTCTTTTTGCATTAGATTATTTGTCCCTTTACCTGCTGTCTTCTAGGTACAAGGGTGGTCTGCAGAGCGGGGAGGACCAATCCCTGATTTGACAGAGAAGGCAACAAATACAACCCATGGCTTCCACAGAAAAGACACCCTGAGAGGTAGGAATCAAAGCTAACTGTCTATGCAGCCTTGCAGGCAGAGCCCACCTCAACACTGTTCAGTGTATTGCACTCATGTGGCATAGACTGTTTGACATATAAAAAATGGAAGCCTTTTTTTGAGTACTGAACCCAGTGTAAGTCTGCAGTTAAGGATCTTGCTTTTACAGACAAAAGAAATTTTGCCTGAAGGTTGTTGGATTCACTTCATATTAAGTGATTTTCATTTAAGATGTCTTTGTGTGTTGACAACCTTGTCTGAAGGTTATTTCATTGTATTCTCCTTGATCAAATGCTGTTCTCAACACAGTGGATGTCATGACCCAGTAATCCCATTTAATGAAATTCAACGTCTCCTGTCTAGCTACCAAAGGGAGGTCCAATTCAAAGACTTACCAGACCTTAGCATTCAAGTTGTGACTAATATAAAATCAGAAATTACTCTTACTTTTCTCCTTCTATTCACCTTGAGTGAACATTATATTGATTAATAGATCTAGATATCATTAAAGTCCTGAGAATCTGCACATGCACACTATAATAACAGCAAAAAATAATTTCTGATGGGTACATTTAATCCATCTCACAAGGCAACCTGTTAATCCTCTTGTCCCTTGAACTATCTAACAATCAGATACTGTACATCTGCCTCCCCAAAATAATTAGCTCTTATCAAAATCTGCTATGCTTCATTTACTCAGCCATGACAAGCTGTTGCTTACAACATGCAGTTTGATATATGAAACACAAAAATAATGTAAAAGAAGGAGGTTGTAGATCCATAAATGAAATTTAATCTCAGCTTTGCAATACTCGTATCGTGGTATCTTGCTACCATGGCCTCGAGGGAGTTTCCAGACATGGGAATAGTAACGTGCCTGACAGCATGATCCACAAAAAAGCAGTACCCTATGTCAGCTTCTGTTGGGTGCACCAAAGGAAACATCTGTCTAGGACCTACATCCAGGCCAGTGAGCGAGATGACCTTTCGTGTAAGATCCACAGCTACCAAACCACATCTAAATATGGGACCATGAGTCAGGCTAACTCTCTCATACGAAGACGTAGGGAAACTTTTGTTCTTTCCATTTCTCAGGCCACTGAACAGACCCTTCACTACACTATGGAAAATCCCATTCTGAGTAATTCTGACAGAATTTGGCATGGGCATTTGGACTGGTATTTCCTGTTCCGTGGGGAAATGACTTCAGTTTGTGCATTTGTCAAAGAGCTTGGGTTGAGAAACCACTCACTATGATTTGTGAAGGACAAGTCTGACTTCATCAGAAAAAAGGAGAAGCTGCAGCAGAAGAATAGGTACCACAGGATTACCTGTAAGGAGACACTCTTCTCTTGAAGCTGCCTCAGTTTTCCCAATATTAAATACTTATGGAGCTGTGGATTAAAAATACAACTGATAAATGAGCTGTTAGACCCTCTGCAAGATGGGAGATAGGGAAACTGCCTGATCAGCAGGACACTCTGGACTTGAATAATCATATGCCCAGTCTACAGGAGAAATTGAGATCACAGAATCACAAAATCACAGAAAGGCAGGGATTGGAAGGGACCTCTGAAGATCATCCAGCCCATCCTCCTCCACTGAAGTAGGGTCACCTAGAGGTTGCACAGGGTCACATCCAAGTGGGTTTACAGTATCTCCAGAGAAGGAGACTCCACAACCTCTCTGGGCAGCCTGGTCCAGTGCCCTGTCATCCTCCAAGGAAGGAAGTTTTTCCTCATATTGAGATGTAACTTTCTGTGTTCCGTTTTGTTCCCATTACCCTTTGGCCTGTCACTGGGCATGGTTGAAAAGAGATGCCCAAATATCTTTTCTAATGGGAATTTAAGCATCCAAAAAGGTGTTTTATTCAATGTGAGTTTCATACTGCCACAGTTAAGATCTGATGCGGGTGAAGCACCTAGCAACTAATAAGGTGATCAATTCTTTATCATCAATACATCAATACAACAAGAAAGGTTATGATGTTTCTAAAGTTGCAGTCCCCAAAATGAAAAAAGGCTGTTGCCTTTAGTGTCAACAAAGTCTTCAAGCATTTTTTGAAAGTGAAGATTATTAACGTCTGTGCAGTGATGACAGCACAACATGGGTAATTTATGCAGCCTGCCTTAAACGTCATGGAAAGTCAAAAGAAAAGGATTCTGCACTTCCTTTCCTCAAGGATCACATACAGCTGCTGTATGTTTCCAAACAGCTGCAACTTTAGTCCAAGAAAGATACAGTAATCTGTTTAGTGTCTGCATATTTGTCTGAAGAGCACTTAACAAACTATTGGGATGATCAGCACTTTTAAAAACTACCTTGCAATGGGTCAGTTCCTCCTCTATGTTTCACGCTGCAGAGACCTCAAGCTTATATCTGATTTAATTTAAACCTAAATATGCAGGGAGCATTACATATAAATAGTTAGCAATACCCAGAAATATACTCACCACTGTGGTAAAAGATGGTAAAGCAATAAAGCTTCCATGGGTTGTAATGCACAGTGGTCACAACCAAGCACTTTTAGACTTTGGAAATTTTCAAATAGCTGCAAATACCACCAAAATGTTCTTCAATAGCTTATGGTGACTTGTAGCAGGCTTACTTGTATTCACATGGAAAATTCATTGCCTGCTCTAAATGGAGGTCAACCGGTCTTTGTAGCCACAGTGAAGTTCATAATGGGTGGCTCCCTGCCAAAGCCAAAAAAATGATCCACTGCTCCTGGCATCAGTGGTGCCAAGACGACACCCCATTTCCCCTTCCCACTCAGTTGGTATCCAAGCATTTCAGCAAACAGAAAGGCAGCCTGGTCACTCAGACCCATTTCCACACTTCGGTGTGGAACATCGGGTTAACCTTCTGCAAGTACCCTGGCTGGCTCACAGCCTTTCCACCAAGCTTCCCCTCCAGGATCTTGAACTCACCTATCTCCATCTGTCCTCTGTCAGGATGATGGGCTCTGAAATAAGCCTCAGCCCCTCTCATGCGAACTCTTCCTTAGTGGGACGAGGCACGGTGCTCATTTCAGTACCTCCATCTGCTGGTTTGCAGGGTTCAGGATGTATTTACACTGGGATCAGAGATCCTGTCACAAGGACAGACCCCTTCCACAAGCATGGCAGGAAATCAAGTGACAGTATGGGTTAACCAGGGGACTGAGAGAAGAGTAGTCTTCCCAATCACAGCATGGGGTGGTTCAGTTCTTCAATCTGAGTGACACACTTGAGTGATCTGGCTCTGCAAAATACTCGGGGATCGGGGGATACATAATGGTGAAACAAGGAGCATGATGATAAAGACAAGTTTCTTAGATTCCTGGAATTAGTTGGGATTTCATTGAACGCCCAAGACAGATACTATGAGAAGCAGCAGTCTGTGAAATCACTCAATAAAAGGTGCCTGCAGTGGCTGAACTACACACTGTGGTAATTAATTGAAGGGGTAAGAACAGGAAAAAAAGTATCAGTAAAATAAAGCATTCTTTTAAAGGTTAAATAAATGTAAATGTGAGTGAACATTCAAACAAATATCTGGTTTTTACCCTTTAAAATAGATAAATGCCATCTACACAGCTTTAACAAACTACAATTTTAAGGTAGTGCATAAATGCATAATTAAATACATAATTAAATAGTTGTTCACATACATATGTAAACCATCTTAGAACTGCTAAAGCTAAAGCAATTAATTAAGATATTAAAGCATTCAAAATAAACCAAGAAATAATGAGGGGGTTGTAGATATCAAGTACTAGTAATGGTTTCAAGTTCCAAAGTTTCAAATCACCTAGACAGCCACTCTCTGACTGTTGTACGGAACTATTGTCACCCTCCTTCCTTCAGTATCCCCAGAAAACCAACAGATAGTTCCCTGATATGATCCCCGACTTTTCTTGGGAAGAAAGTCTGTGTATTACTGAATCGGGCAGAATGGTCAGGATATTGTTTCTCCAGCTCCTTATTTAGCAAAGGTGGTTTTATCCACAGGCTTGGTACAATGAATTCGTCTTGACAAAATCGCTGCAGCATGACTATGTTTTTCAATAGTTCTCAAGCTGTCACAGCTCACAGCCTCCAAAGGAAAGCAAACAAAAAACCCAAACCCAAACAAGCCCCAAAATGTGGATTATAAAACTGCTTTGTCGTCTTCTGCAGCACACAGCAGAAAATAACCTCATACAGTCCTGCCTTTGCTTTGGGTTGCGATTGATGTGAATGTCACTGCACTATGAGGAGAAAGGAAGAACCTTTAAAAGCAGTTTTTGTATTTTCTTTTGAAAATAACAGCAGACACCATCACATCTTTGGACACATAATCTCTGCCTGAAGGCTGAATTGCAGTAATAACCAGGATTTCAATACGGGATTTGCTGTGAAGTCATGTTTCCATCCTGACCCTAAAGAAAATGAGTGCAGTTTCTCTAACGTGCTTACATAGGACCTCAAAGCTGCAAAGCAGTTTATTCAGTCTGTAAAGCAAGCAAAAGTATTTGAGCATAATTAAAGGCTCCTTAGACCATTTTCCTTACAAAGCTTCACATCCTCATCAGCTGGCTTCGAAGCTGCAGCCAGCAATCCCAGTTGGACACAGGGAGCAATCCTGTTTACTATCCCACTGCTACTCACAGCCTCTGTTCCCTCCTGAGCTCCTTGGAGAGAGCTCCCGGTGATATCCATTTCATTTACTTAAGTTGTTGTTGGCCTGAGGATGAAGAGCTAGGCCAAATTCACTGGCATGTAAGCCAAGGGAGGTCAAACAAAACCAGCCCACCCCTTTCAGCTCAGTCCTGAAGTATGGCACTGAGCTCCAGAGATCGGTGCCGCAGCTGCACATGGGATTTCATGCCACAGTCCCTGGAATCCACCACTTCAGGGTGCAATGAGGGCTCACAGCTGGGCTGGAGGCAGGGAAAAGCCAGGGGTGAGATTTTGTCCAGGCCAGCAAACTCTGTTCCTTGGACTGCTGTAACTGAAGCCAGCCCCACAGGCAGAGGAAAGTATCTCAACTATCCCAGCTGGCAAACATGCTTTTTTCCTTTTGAGGAAAAAAGTAAAATACCATTAATTAAAGAATATTTAAAATATCATTCAGGCTTTGCTTGGGTTGATTGTTAAAACAGCATTATGTGGCTGATGGATCCCCAGAGTAAATGAGCCATTTGCTGCTGCAGAAAGGTATTTCTGCTCTGCCATTCTCCTCCTCCTATGCTCTTGACTACACTGACAGATCTAATCAGATACCTAATTGTGTTCTTTCAGAACTGAACGGGAAAGGCATTCAATGACCAGTGAAGACATTTCCAAAGGAAAACACTCACTTTC
>VZTU01013292.1:49577-183583 GCA_013400835.1 Zapornia atra
AAAAAAAAAAAGTTATTAGCCCTCATTGGAACTGTGGTATTGAGAGTGAATGGCTGTAAATGTGGATTGCAGATGATTTGCTCTATATCCCAGGATTTTGGGGATGAATCATATTACTGTACCAGACAATGGCTGGACAAATTAAAAAAATATAATCCGCTTCTGTTAGAAGAAATAAATTTATAGTGGGGGAAAAAACCCAGGGTTCTTCAGTATGCTGATTAAAAAAATACATGTTAAAAAGAATTGTAGGCCTCCATTTGTTTATAGCAATAAAGAAGAAAATGCTTTCATGTCAAGGTTTTCCATACTTGTTTATGTAGCAACTATATAATATATACACATTATGTTTGCATTTTATATATCTGTGTCCATACATAAAACCCATACTTTTTTAAAAAACTCAGTACTAATATACTGTCTGGCATGTCCTCAAGCCCTGGATCACTTCTGGATGGAAAGAAGACAAACCTTAGAAATCTGCTTACTTTGGATCTGGCTTCTGACACTCCTTGATGGATAACAGATAACAGTATCATTTTTAAGAGGCCTTCAGCCAGGATAAAAACCTGTATATTAACTGCCATATTTCTGTGCTGTATCAGAGAATGTCAGAAACAGGGGTTGGCTGAAAAAAGATGACCCCCCTTGGCATGTGCTGATATCAAGGAATATTAAGTATTTTCTTCCATCTCAATGAGCCCTCACAGATTTAATGCAGACTAGTATAGCTGTCTGCAGCAAGGTAATACATAGTACAGGCTGGCTCTGGAGGAAGTCTAGGAGATAGCCAGCCTGGGGAAAATGGTGAGCTAGGTTCAATACAATGTAATTGTTCATTGCTCTGCTCATCGAAACAGAATTTAGGAAAGGAAAGTTAATTTAAGCTACAGTGTGTGAATTATATATTTGATAAGAAGTTGAATCAGGTGATTATTTATTAGAAGTATAGCAGATGCCGAGTAACACTGTCCACCCTAAAACAAGTCTGAGCTGTAGGAATGCCAGCCACTAAAAGCAAGACCTGGGACCTGCAGTTTGAAACGGGACATTGGGGGGGCGGGGTGGGAGAAAGATACTTCTGTAAGTTCAGTCCTTCATACAAAACTACTTGAAGGAATTTTCCCCAGTCTGAAAAGTGCCATGTCATGAAAAGTAATATAGTTTTCTGCACAGCTGCCAGCCATACTTTGCTTTTGCTCAGGATAAGGAAAAGCAATGCAGAACTATACTCCATCATTCACCAGACTAAGCTCCTTTTATTTAAATAGAAGCCCATCATAGTATTACGGAATACTTTTAAAATGCTCTGTAATTAGTTTCCAGAAAGAAATTAGCTAACAGCCGATGATTCACAGACATTTTCTGCACACGCCAGGTTGATCAACCCTCAGAGATACCTGACCTGGGAAAGTCACAATTGAATCTAGTGTTACAGCCTTTGCCAGCCCTGTATAACTTTCTCACAATCAGGTCCCAGCTTTCACTTCTTCTTACTGTCTCCACAGACATCCTCTCCTGATGGCGTGGTACTTGTCTTGCTTTTTCAGGAGTGATGTAGAAGTATAGCAGGGTTGTGCAGCCTCTAGCTCCCTTTGAAGTCAAGAGAATGGCAGACTGTGCATGTGTTTTTCTTACTGCATTTCTCAAAACAGTGCTGCTCGTGAGCTTGCCAACACTGAGCAGTTACTAGTTTAACGTACAGAACAGCAGCCACTGCTGGGCACATGCCAATTCTTCTATTAAATATCAACAGTACGGCCACCTGAAGCCACCAAGAACACGGTGGAACTGAGAGGAACCAACTCATCTATATATTTTATATCCTGTGCTGCTCTTGGCAGGCGGCAATAATCACATAACCAGCCATTCAAAGCAGGGCTGGTGAGAAAGCGACTCCAAATAAAACGCAGCTAGGAGGGGAATGCAGACTTCCAAGCAACTGTCCCCCTTTGGGGGTTGCTGCCGGTTTTCTACTTTAAATCTCAAATAACTTTACTGTTGCTTTGAAAACCTGTGGTGCTGTTACAGCTGAAGTATTAATCAGCAGTTTACTTGTTAATGTCCTGATTTGGGCCAACAGCGGAAACACTGCCTGGTTTGTTTCTGACAAAGGTTGTAAAGAAAGTGCTCCGGGCTGGGGAGCACAGAGCACTTCAGTTTTGCTTTTGGAGAGCAGTGAAGATTGCCTTTTGAACTGTTTCCATCATAGACTGGATACAGGGCCTCCAGCATGCAGTGCTGCACCCGGGACTATGGAAATAAAGCCATCGGATGTTTATAGGACTTTGGCAACACACCGGGATGAGTTAATTAAAATCTTTCACCTCTGTTACTGTCCAGTGGTTGCAGATCTCTGCATTTGCTGTTTACCTCAATGCATACTTGGGGCAATAAATACTGACTTAGCACATGAGATTCTCCAAGATTTGCAGAAAGTAGTTTTATTCTGTCTTTCTCTTGACTTTATACCACCTATAGCAATCAAGTAATGAAATCGCTGCTTTAATCCCACTCCCATTTTGCCTCATCTTGCAAAACGAAGCGATGCAAATGGGAGAGCTCACACCAGAGCACATTTCCTGCTCCCTTGCACCGATGCTGTCAGCCACAAACTGCCCATCACTTTTCAGTATGAAGAGCTCCAGTCTTCCTGTCCAAAGACGGTCCTTTATGTACCACAGAAATGGAAGGAATTTAGCCTTGTCTCCTCTTCCTGCAAGTAGGCAAGAAGCCAGTGATGAAGGCGGAGGGGCAGGACCAGCCCTCAAGACAGAGTCTTCTCCAGTTCCTAAATATCTCTGCAAGACCTTTCTGCCAGCAGCCACTCCTGAACAAGAGCAAACATCTGTCTGCAGTAGCAAGGGCTCCTCCACACCACAAGTAGCTGTCACAAAGAATCACCTGAGGCCCTGACACCCAAGAGCACCTGACCTTACACACACACACACACACCCAAAATGTGCACCAGCCTTCACAGGAGGAAGCACTGGGCTGCCCATGGGACACCAGAGCCTGCTGGCACATGTAAGATGTTTCTGAGACAGCCCTGTCCCTGAGGAACCAACCCTGCCTGCTGCAGGGCTCTGCAGAATTTCCTCCTTCTCATGGTAAGAAGTATGTGAGACATAGAGCCTCATTCAGGTAAACACCAGGGGCAACGCACTCAAACGTGGCTGTCAAGAGCTGAGCCCGAGCATTTCAATGGCAACTATTTTCCTGGAGCAGTGGCTATTGTACCCACAGAGCTGCATTCCCAGAAATCAGACATTGCAGATGTAGGTGCTAAACAAAGAACTTAAAAGCTTGAAGATGGCTGGAGGAGGGAGAGGAGCCAGGAGACATTTCAGAAAGACATTTATGTGCTCAAAGTTAAAGATGGGAAAATGCTGCTCATCTGGAACGTGCAATGCTTCGAAAAATCCAGACTTAGTTATCTCTTATTTTACAGGGTATACAGATGTCAGTCTGACCTCTTTTTTTTTTAAGAAATAAGACCACTTCTTCTGTAAGAATTTAAATTATCTATGTCCCTAATTTGTATTGTTTATCTGTGTTATGCTATGACAAATGGATTATGTGCGGCTGCAGATTTTAATGAAGGCACAACTGATATGCTGCTGCAAATGCCAGCTGGTTTCCACAATAAAAGTTGAGAAGAGATAAAAAAAAATAGTTTTCCTGAGCTCATGCCTATTTTGCAATGATTATTATAAGGCAGCTCCAAAATTGTGCTAGGAAAGTGGGCAGAGGTATACCAAAAATATTCTCCTTTCCTTATAAATGTCTGTTAATAAAGAGTAATTTCAAAAACTGTTAAACAAATTACCACCTAAATGATATTCTCATGCAGAAAAATTGTTTCAAACTTACACACGGGCACTGGGGTGAGGTAGTTTTGTATGTGGTTGTCATGATGGAACAAAAGAAATGCTACAAAGAGTGGGTGACCCATGCGTTGAGTAGGTCGTTCATTGATTCATTGAATGGGATTAAAAATTTAAATGGAGTAAAATAAGATGCAGGGGGCAAAAAATGGTCAAGAAAATGCCCAGGAAAAGAGGGGAGCAGACCACTGACACATGAAGTATCACTGGAAGCAGCAGAGGCAGCGTACTCCACTCCTAACCTGGGGCTTAAATGGTATGCATCTACCATGCAGAACACAAGTGGTACGAGTGAGGAGTGGCTGCATTAGTAACTGTGCCATAGCTTAAAAGAGCAGAGAATCACCGAACATTTGCAAAGAAGCAGCCCTTGAAAAGGTGGGACGAAGGGTGGGTGTTGTGGTGAGCACCCACAGGCTGCAAGGACAAAGCTGTTGGCCCAGCCAACCACCCATGCCATTCTGGGTTGGGGAGTGAAAGCCTTCATGGAGCCACTGACCCAGGAGACAGAGGGAAAACACATGTTTGCATCCTGTCCCCCAGTATTTTTCATCCTGCTCTAGGTCATTTCAGCCACGAATGTCAAACTAATTAAGAAAAAACAAGACCTGGTTTGAATCCCTGAATTGAGACTGCAGCCTTGTCAAATTTCTTGGCAGTAATTTGGGGTTTTTCATTGCTCTATCTGGGTTGAGCTGTCTGCAGGAGGGGAAACATCTCTCTCTGAGGTATTACCTCTAACAGGCCAGTGTTCAAGTCTGCTTGTTTACACTGAAAGGGACCTGACCTTGTTAAAAAAAGGCTAACATATGCTGCAGATAAAATCCTAAGTAAACCTCTTAAATGTTTTGGATATCAATCTACCATGGTGTTGAATTTACTGTGTAATGTCTGATGGTGCTGTCAGTGATGGATTCAGGTTGTAGTTGCAGCAGGAGAGGAAACTGAGTCGTCTTCTTTATGGGAATCACTGACCATGTTAATGGTCATCAGCAAATAACAAATATTCCTACTAACAAGTCCAGCAATGGTTTCTTGTCTGTACCCCAACCCATTCTTAGGAAGGAGCTGGAACTGAATGGAACATCTTCATTCTGAGGTTTGAGTTGGGTTTTTTCCACATTTATAGAGAAATAGTCATCTTACTGGCTTTAATCCAATTAAATGTTTGTTAACTTGTGGATTTGTTATTAATTTCTATTAAAAAAAAAAAAGTTATTCCACTTGAATAGGAATTTTAGGCTGCAGAAATATCATTTACACATGCAGCTGAACTCCAGAAACACTGGCGATGCAGTCAGACATGCAGCTTCACAGATTCTTGCTTTACAACATTCAGCCTGCTCTCTAGCTGTGAATGCTTAAATCCATTCCCATCACAAACCCTCCCCAGCTTGCACCACTGATCTGTTGTAATACAAAGGGCTCACTGTCCCTCTTCATGGTCCATCAAATTTGAAGGTACCTTACTGATACTACTGGGAGAAGAAAACCCAACATCTGCACCGATCCCACTCACAGGTCAGTCGCTCTCTGGGACGGGTTTGAAACCGCTGTGGAACTGGAGATTATTTGCATCTGGGTTATGTAGCCAAATGAGTAAACCCACCTGCTCTCATGGAGTTGGTAATGCTTACAAGAAATAAAACTTTCCGACTGAAGAGTTTTCCCTGTCAAGGATTTGTTGTATCTTCCTACAAAAGATCAGCCGTTTCACATAATTAATAATAATTCACTGGGAAGTGCATTGGAAAGGTTGAGCTGTATGACAATGGGCTGAGTGGCAGTGGTTTGATGTCTGTGTGCACGTTTCAGCAGTGTGTCAGCAGCTGAAGGCTATACTGAATTCTTAGGTGACAGTTTTTGGTACCAGCAGCAACACAGAATTTATTGTCTGCTGTCACTCATTAAGCCATACAGATTTAAATAACAGAAAGCACCCAAAGGGGATTAACATTGGGAATTTCCTGAAGAAATCCAGTTAAAATAGGCATGAGGTAGCTCTACTGTACATCAGTGTCACCGAGGTGAGTGTTAGGAGAGTGGAGCAGGGATAATGAAACATCACTTCACCGCCAAGAGCTGGAGCAGAGTGAGCAGAAGGACTTCTTAGGGTACACCATGGCAGCAGTGGCTGAGGACATGGCTGGAAGACAGGACGTAACACATTTCCAGTCTGTGCCAGGAGGCAATGGCAGGTGTCACTGCAGCATCTTACAGTGGTCTCCATTGCATTTTAGCAAAATACCTCCTGCGACCCCCAACCCCTGTTGAGCATCAGCCACTGGCAAAGAGAGCTAAGCAGACAGGGAAGAGCTGCTCACCTCTGCAGTGGGCTTCCCTCTCTCTGCTAGAGTTTTTGGCAGAGATTTGTGCCTTACGTGCCCTGCGGAAGCCCACAGACTCCCAGCCTGCAAGGTTCTCGGTATAATTTCTTTGATAATATTTGTATTGGCTTGTTTTAAAATGAAGTCCATGAAATCATGTTTCTGGGGAATGTGGTTGGTGAAACACTGAATAATGACACAAATTGCTCTGTATGTAACAACCTAACATTCTTTTAACAATTCATCCTCTTTTTCCTTGGAAGAAGACTCTCCATAGCCTAAATTTGGGCTCACACTTATAAAATGTGCTCTACGTCCTTTCATGGATTGCTTTTGTCATGAGAAAATGATTCATACGAACCTAGCATGATGCAGCATCAGCAAGGAGAAGGATGAGCTCTGCAGACTGGAAAAGAGCCATCATGAGCTGAGTTTGAAGAGCCCAGTATCATACTTGCTTCTTGGCAACAGTCAAAATCCTCATGGGAGCATGCTGCACTGATGACAAGGGAGAGTCCCAGATCAGAAGACATTGGCCAGGAAATCCTTCAGAAGAAATTATTTTTGCAATATTTAAACTGCTTTTAACATCAAGACAGCACTGTTTATGAGTAGCCATACCTTGCCTCAAAAATAGAAAACTAAAATGCACTTGGGAAGAATAAAGAGCTTCAAGTTGCTTGATTTGACCCACAGGTTTTCGGTAATACTTCTGTTTTCAGCATTATCATCTATAAATGATCAAATTCCCAGGACACCATACAGATAGCTCATTTAATCATTAAACTCTCACAGAAAAATGTAACACTGGTTTTGCTATGCAGCCACATTTCTCAGAGCACAATGGCGTTGCTTTGAGATGTAAAATAGCATAATTGTGTGCTTACTGTTCTAGTTACAGCATTTTAAAGCATTATATTTATTACAAAAAAAAAAAAGAAAAACGATGAAGTGTTCATAAAGGATCACATCAAATCAGGGAATGAGCTTTCAGTTGGTTTCCTTTCAATTTTTATTTTCATTTTGTCTTTCAGCTCTTTCTGTGCCTCAACAAACTGCCAAGATTATGAAAAGTGAGTAAAGTTCCTTGACCACCTTGAGGAATTCACGTTGTTTCAGTAAATTCTGCACAGTTTATCTGTCTAGGGTCTGGAGACTTCCAGCTTACCATAAGTGACTTTTCTTTCTTTTCTCAATCAAAGCTTTACTATGCTTAGACCCAGGAATGCTTCCACTGTACAAGACCACAGACACTCATCGAGGAGCTGTTTGGAAAGAATAATATTGAACTACAAGCCAAACAACATGTTGCCTTCCTATGCTTAGTGAGAGCTTCATTTTTCTTACCTTGCCAAGTCTGGGATGCTTTCAAAATTAAAGGTTATTCCTGAAGCCTAGAGATTTTTAGGCTGAGTTAGAACCAGACCTAAGTGAATCACACAGTATTTATTGAATTGTAGAACTAGAAGTCAAAGTATATAAATGCTTCCAAAGAACATCAAAAGTCTTTCCACAGTGTACATCACACTGAAGCAAGCAGAGGCAGATTGTGACCAGAGTGCATTTAAACAGAATGCAGAAGAATCTAGAGAGGAAAATCAAGGCTTTCCTCATTGAGGCCCTCATTTGAGTAAATGCACAGCATGTGTTTTTTACTTTAATTCATTGTGATGTTCATGTCTGTGGGGTTTAAATCTTAATCCAGGTTTTCTGCTGGTGTGTTTTTATGGACTTGCTTACACATTTGAGAATTACTTTTTGAGAGACTAAAACTTGGCCCCAAATTCATATGGTTTATAGCATTTCACCTGCACATTCAGCAAGGGCAAGATGTGAGCTGAGCATACTCCTGGTCCTCTCCATGCTTTGCTGACCAGGGCTGGGTGGGAGCAGATGCTGAGACCAACCTTCGGCTCTAGCCTCTGCTGTGACAGAATGGGCCAGACAGGATCAGGCTCCGTGCTGTGCGTGTGGGTGCTGAGCAGGCACCTCCCCAAACCAGAGAGTCAGCACGCTGCTGTGGTGGAGCTGAATAAATAGCAGCGGGAAAGAAAACATGAAGGAGGCCAGACAGCTGGGAACACTCATCTTTCCTTGTGTCTTTTCACGGCACTGGGAACAAAAGCCCAGCTCCGTGAGAAGGCAGAGCTCACCAACGAGACACAAAATGTTGATGCTTTCTGCAGGTAGAATCACTTCTAAAACCAGCTGGAGCCTCGCAGAGGATGCCACACGTGCATGGCAGCTGTGCGGGGGCTGCTGCCCGGCAGGCGACAGGCACCAGGCAGCCCTAGCTCCCTCATTTTGGCTGTGGGAGGCTCATGGACTGCACAGACACACGTGGGACTTTGCTCTAGGATCTATGCCTGCACTGTCTGAAATGATGTGACAAGCTTTGGATGCCTCTGTGTAACCTTTATCCACAAAATGTGCTACAAACTTCCTCTAATCCAGCAAATCCATGTATTATTCCCCTTAATATTTACAAGTAGTCAACTGGAGGCACTGTCCCCGCTAAGCAGGCTGCTTGATGTCCTCGGTACCACGTCGCTCCCTGAGACTGCCCTGCATGGCAATACAAAACCATGGGTCATGCATGGGAGACACTAACCTAAAGAGGAGAGGTTATCAAACAGCACGGGAGAACAGTAGTTTTATCTCTCTGTTCTCACACCCTGTGTCTCTCTGGCTGTCCTGGCTCTGTGGCAACAGCTGAGGAAGAGCAACCTACAGCAGCTGCAATGCTTCAGCAGGCACAGGAGCTGCCAGAGCTCTTTCTCTTTCCCCATTTTATGGAGGGATGCATAGTTGTGCGGTGAGAAAGTGGGACATTCATCCAGCTACTTTTGCAGAATGGAGACAGTTCTCAGACAAATGCTTTAGCATCCAAACATTAGCAATGACCACATATAGCCACTTCTCAGGCATGTGCCTCAGAAATATTAATTCTATACTAATACTTTTAAAGAAAAGCTGATGGTCTTTTTCTCACAGAAACATTTTTCAGAAGTGCACTCAGCATCAAGAAACGTGTACACTAGCACACATGGAGGCTTCCCAGTGCAGGCTGGGAGGATGCTCAGGATCTGCTGAATTATGTATAATACAGTTGTAGCCATAAAACTCATCTGTATCAGGGTAGCACCTCAAAACCCCAGGTGAGATCAGGAGCCAGTGCACCGGGCATAATGCAAAAAAAAAGGATGTTCCTACCCGGAAATGGTGCCAGATCACGTAGTGGCAGAAGCAGGCAGTGCAAGTCGAAGTATCACTGTCCTTGACCAGCAACTGAGGAATCCAGAGAGGAAGAAGGTGATGGCAATCTCTTCTTTCCTATATGGAAAATCAAAGCAGGCTACTAAGACTTACAGGGGAGAAATCTGTGACAGAGCTCAAATCATAACCCCACTTCTGAAATCTCAATCCCGAGGCTGAAGTAGCAAATCTCAAGGTCTGGCTTTCACAAGCAAGCCCAAACCACAGCTCATCATCCAGAGCTGCCAATGGATTTGATACACTACTTCATTTGTTTTCAAAACCTGAAATTGCTATCAGGAAGAAATTAGCTAAAGAGAAAGGATGGTGTTCCCTTCAACACCTTCTGGAACCTGAAGAAAACTTTCTCTACTTTTTCCTGTTTTAAATTACCTTGTCATTGTTACTCTCTGAAGACTTACTGCTAAATATTCATTAATATTAATGATCAAGACCTGATTCTTAGACCAGACTCAAATCTCTTGTTTATGCAAGACTTGAATAATGTTAACCAATTTCCCTCTTTCTGATATAATTCAGCTGACTTAGAGGGAGTTACTCACACTTTCTAGCAACATAAATGAGATGAGATTCAGGTTCAATGTTTCACTTTCCATGTTAACTAACAGCTTTATTCCCTGGTCCCGCTGAAAGAGCTGATGATGGTGGTGGGCAAACAAAGGCGCCTTCACATGCAAGGAGTTGTGTACGTTGTTGTTGTTAAACAAACATGCCCATGTTAACTTCAGCCTCATTAAAAATACAAGAAAAACATTCATCCTGGGATCCCAGACAGGCGATCGGTACAAAAGGATGTCTTCTAAGCACTAAAAAACTACTCCAAAACAAACATGAAAAAACCCCACACTAAACCCCAGGTAGGTAAATACCCAAAATTATAAACCTTAAAAAAGAAAATATGTTTTTTATGCCCTGCCTAGTATGTCTTGAATCATGGATAAAAGGATTTAACATTCTTTTCACTTTATCCACTTTTAATAGGAAAATCCAGGTGCAGATGTGGGCTTGATTCCAGTGCCAAGCTGCCTGCTCTGTTTAATAAAGAGTTTAATGCAATTTAATCCAAAGAAGCAAAGAGCCCTAAGACACCAGCACTAGAGATTCAGAATCCTAATTAATTTTCTGTTGGTCACAGTTGTCAGCTAGACTCCCTCACTTGTGCTTCTGCTAATCCGGTTTAAAAAAAATAAATAAATCCGATAAACTGTGTTTGCACTCAGTCACAGCTCCTAGTGAAATTATTAATATTTATATAAGAAAATAGAATATTACCGATCAGAATTATTAATTTATTTCCTCCTTCTCCTTGCTCTGCCCCTGCCCATGAGATTGTTCTGTCATTAACGAAGGGGTAAACACAACTACATGGAAATACCGCTCACTGGGTCTGCCTTGCTGCACGCTGGTGGTAGCAGCGGGAAGCCGATGCAGAGGGCCTCACCTCTGCCAGACCTGCAGGGACACAACACAAGAACATTCCCACCACATGAGGAGAAATTATTTCGGGCCTGTGAAGACAAGCAGGTTATTTGAATCTTGTGGGCTGGTGACACAATTTTGCAGGAAGCAAGTACCACGTTCTCCTTGACCTGGGAGAAGTCACTGGCAGAAAAGCCATTAATTCCTGCCCGCACAGCAGCCACTGCCCTCCCGCCGTGCAACATACAGCCAGGGCCACACACCCAGGCCACCCACAGTCTCCACACCTAAAAGAGTCAGGAAAACCAGCAGCAGTGCAATGGCCTTCACAAGACATATGGCGGCTGCATCAAGAAATCCAGCAAGCCACCACCCACAACAGGGAAGACCTAACCAGCACGGTTACCTGTGTGGTTTGACGTAGGCAAGTGTCAACCATAAGGAAAAGCGGTCTTTCCTGGGCGGCTGTGCAACAGGCTTTGTCAAAGCGATGGATGTGTCTGTAATTCCTGCAGGCTGGGCCTCTCGGCCATTGGGAAGTGGGCAGCAGCTTCCGGCTTTTACAACGCACAAAGTGCCATCCCCAGGGACAGGCACGGGGCTGGCTGTGCGCTTGGCACACCCAGAGCAGCTTGCGTGTCCAGTACCATGCACGGCTGTCCGGACACTTTAAGAAGTTGCCTGTCTATAGGGACACAGACCACACACCGGCTGCATTTAGTTCTGGACTGAGGTGAAATTTTGATTGAGAAAAACACTGACAGGGACTCAAATAACACATCACAAATTCAATATACACAATACAAACGAACAAACACCAGAATTTCTGACCTGTAGCCATAATATCACTTTTTAAAGATGATGACACCATACTGAATGACTTTATTTCCTTCTGATTCAAAGCCAAATACTATTGCTGAAAGCCAGCTCAGTTTGTCTGAACTTAATAAAACATCCTTCTGCAACAAAGGATAAGGATTTCCTTCCAAAAGAAAATAATAAACATTTCAAAATGTAAACAAACTGAACCCTGCTGAAACCCTTTGAGGCTTGAATATATTGCTTTTTTTGTTTGTTTCTTCCCCCCAAATCACAGATTTTAATAAATGACAGAAATAGACCGTGTTATACAAGGGATTGTTATTAAGCAGACCGGGAAAATATCCTAAGAGTCCGGTGACTGCTAATTCACTGGAAACAGTTTCATGGTATTAATTGCTCTCACCTTCATCATTTCACTCCCATTTAAAGATACCTGAAACCAAATGAGTTCCGATGAGGACACAAGCACTGACCAAGACCTTGCATTCCTGTTCAACAGAAAGTAACTCCATGGTACTCCAAGCCACGTGCAAAGCACGAGCAAGAGCTTTCATGTCAGGGGTGCCTTCGGACCTGGAGAAAGCAGCTGAGGCATTGGCAGTCCAGCTGCACATGACTGCAGCCATCCTATGCCACAGGGTTTGGGTCTTAAGCTGATTCTCAGCTGAAAGCTTTCAGCTCTTGAATTTGCCCCATTGGCTGCTTGCTACCTTCCCCAGAAGGCTGAAGAGAATGTTACTGCAAAGAACACTATGAACAGTGCCTACTGTCCCTAGGAAATTGGCAACAAAATTAACACTATTACAACCTGCTTTTAAGAGAAACTTTTTATAACCCATTTCCACTAACCAAGCATGAGAGAACTGCTCTTCAAACTGGTTTCCACCACTGCAGCAAAGAATACTTCAAAGTTTTCTCTTTGCTCACCTCTTGCTCCTTATTTATGTGCAGTAAATTACAGTTAAAAAAAATAATCATAAAGCCTCTTGCATAATTAATTTCATGAATGATGCTGGGTTGTTTTACTTTTTAATAATGCATGTGATGACCAGTATTTGGAGAACTACAGATCTGGTCACATACAGAAAATTTAATTATGCTTTAAATTATTTAAACAGCGGTAGCATTCTTCACTAGATAACACGCTTGTACATTATCTCCTTGGAGACTTGAGTTATTTCAGCCTAGGGTTCATAACAACCTGGAAACCTTTGGGGCTGTTCTATAATGGCAAGCACAGAGTCACCCCACATGGTCAAGGAGCAATGATAGAGCAGTGCATGACCACCCTGTGGTGGTCATGTGCAGTGCTCCACCCTGAGCAACGTCACCAAAAAACATAAGATGGTGCCAGAGTTGGAGGGTCAGGCTCTTTCTTTGCAACTTTTCTCATCCCCTTTGCTGCTGGTGGACCTGCAATACTTGTACTACCATGTAGCGTTGGTTGCACTAATAGAAAGAGGTGAAGCCAGGGCAATATACAAGGTTTGCCTATAGAGACCTGGTGAAGGCAGACTGTCACCGCCTCCTTTTAGACCCCTTCACACCAGCATCTGGTGGGTGGAGGGTTTTTTCAATACATTACTATAGTATTTAATATGCCATAAAAATATTTGAGGAGTTTTTGCCATAAAGCCCCAAAATCCACAGAGGAACATCATGCCAAGCATGCAAACTACAGTAGCTCACAGCGGCTGAGTTTTAACCAAGCTACACATAAATGTTGACCTGGTTTTTAATGACACCTGGAAAGAGCAGATGGGAGGTCTCTGAGTGACTTGACACCTGAGTGCAGCTAGGTCGCCCAGGAGTTACTCGGCTCTTGGATGGATTGCACAAAGCACTCAGAAGAATGCCTTTGAGACTTCCTTTTCCCAAAAAGAGGGGTGCCTCTATGGGTGATGAACATCTACTCTCTCCCCATCAAAGGGAAAAATTATTTATTGTCCAGAGTGATGGTGAGATAAATAAATGTTTTCAGATTGCTGAGAGGGTTATACGCAAGAAGAAAAGAATTCAATTTGAGGTTTTACTGAAGAGGCAAAACCCATTAAGGCCTGGTCTTGTTCCCAGCAATGTCTATAGCCCCTTGCCAGTGCTTTCAATGTCAGCAGGACAGTGCCTCTCCAACTTGTAAGGAAAGGCTCACTCTGTGATGATTACCAGTGAAAAGACTAAATAATAAGTACTGCTGAGAAGGTCTTGTGACTCAGGAAAATTCCTCACATCTCCTACTGCTGCTTTCACCATCATTGCTTGGGCTATTTGCTCTTGCAGGGCCGGTTGGTGCCACAGGGGCCAGCCCTGATGCTCCCAGCTCCAGGTCCAGCACTGTAATTGGAAACAGAAGAGCAGATTAAGACAAACCCATCAGAAGAGAGAGCTAAAGACAGCAAGAGATGAACCCTTGCAGTGATGGAGTTATCACAGCTTGCCTATTTCCAGTTCGCAACTTCCCACAGACATACAGAAACAGCGGGGAAAGAAACATTTTATACATGTTTAAATTAAAACTGCTGTCCTGATCTTTATGCCTTTCCAGGTGAAAAAATAAATCTCAGAGTATCTGTACCTGAATCCAGGAATATTTGCCTTCTAATTTCACAGGTCCTCCATAGCTGCAGTTAGCTATTGAGATAGTCTTAGTCCCACCTAAATATTCAGCAGCAGTCCATATCAATGCACATTTAGCATCTCACTACATTCCCTTTAGATAGGGGGAAATAATACCTCTAGATGTTGGTGGGAAGTGGAAGAGGCTCTGGAAGGAGTTGTGAATCCCTGTCAAGCTAATTTCCTCCTCTACAGAGTTTTCTAACTGCTGGTTTAATCATACAGCACGCTGCCAAGAGTTATTTGCAGCCATTCAGTGCATTAAAACATATCAGCAGATGAGAATTATCAGAAAAATTCACCGAGAAAAAATTCTGCCAGAGGCAGCCCACTGCGTCGCTTTACGAGCTGATGGGGTAGGAAAGGACGAGTGGAAATGTAGACAAGGGAGTGACTTGACTGGCTACCAGGGTAACAAAACCAACAATCAGAGGTGGGGGGTTACAGGAGAGTGCTGAAAATTCAACTGCCTCGAGGTGTGGACAAAGACAACTAACATGTCTTCTTTAGACAATGGTAGGACAAGGGGGAATGGATTAAAGCTAAAGGAAGGAAGGTTTAGATTGGATATTAGGGGGAAGTTTTTTATGGAGAGAGTGGTGAGGTGCTGGAAAAGACTGCACAGAGAGGGGGTGGATGCCCCATCCCTGGAAGTGTTCAAGGCCAGGTTGGATGGGGCCCTGGGCAACCTTGTGTAGATCCAGGCCTGGAGGTTGGTGGCCCTGCCTGTGGCAGGGGGGTTGGAGCTCCATGATCCTTGGTGTCCCTTCCAACCCACACAATTCAATGATTCTATGATTCATTTTGATGTCTTTTTGCTGGTCAAGAAGTGTTCATATTCATGTTCAGGGATAGAAGAGAGAGAAAAGAATTACAATATTGATCTTTCTCAGCAGGAAACAGAAATCTGCCCTGCAACAGAAAGCTTTCTCTATACTCTCGCTGCAGGGAAAAAGTGATTCCTCTCTTATCATTAACAATATTGTACTTGTCAAACAAAAGTCAAGCCAATAGTCAACAGCTTCTTGACACATAAGGCCTCTGCTGTAACCTCCTAGTCTAATTCACCTCAGAAACTCCTGAAAGACAGAGATTGGGGTGAACTGAGTGTGGCTGGACTTGGTCCCTGTGGTTTTGTAGGACATGAGATCGTGGATTTCCGCAAATTTATTTGTAACTTTTTGCTGCTCCCCATAAAATTACATTTGGTTATTCACACTCACTCTCCAGTAGCCTAGTCATCCTCCAACCACAACATTTACTACCAAGATTTATGTGAAGGATTGCTAAAGAGGGGAGAAAAAAATCCCCATAACAAGCAAACATGGAAGAAAAAGGAAAAAAAGATATTTTTTCCATTGCTGCAGATATCCCATGCTAGTGCTTCCTTCCAAGAGCCACTTTCAGCCTTATCAAAATGGGAAAGAGATGGTTTCATCAGTGTATTACGGCTCCCTCAGCCATGTTCTGACCTTGGGCAGGTAATTTATCTGGTCTGTGCATCAGTTTTCCCTTCCACAGAAAGGGGGAATTGAATTTTACCTTATAGGGGCATGCTGTGAAGCTGCAGAGTTTTAAGGCTGACAGGAGCAGACCTAATAAAGGGAGAAGATACAAGTCCCTAAGGCAGATGCAGCTCTTAGGTACATTTCTCAGGACTGTGCCCTTCCAGTGCATTTTACAAACAAGACCAGAAGGATTTAATAATAAAAAAAAAAAGAACAAATGAAAGGTAAGCCTTAGTAAAAATTAAACATGAGATTAGCTCCCTCTTAAAGTCATAAAATTTAATTTAAAACTTCTAAATTATGAGATCTTTCAGATTAAAATGGTACACAGTAGCTCAAACAGACCAGAAATAGAAAAGCCAACTGCCCTCCTGCCAACTGTTTCTTTGCAGGCTGGGCTCAGCATCCAGTTAACTGCTGTGGTGAATGCAGTGATTTTCTCAGTTGCAACAAACTCTGCTCAGGAATGTCCCAGCACCTGAGAAGGTCCCCATAGTATCACCCCCATGCTGCAGCCGTGCCACCATCCCAACTCGGCAGTCCTTGCCCCGTGCCTGGTATCCCTGGACCACTCGCATCCAGCAGGCATAAGGACCAATAACTGTCAGCACATAGATAGCCAGCCCCATCCCTCTCACCAGGCTGATCTGCTCATTGATGGACAAGGGCAAATCAGTGTGCTTCCAATAGGAAAGGGGAGGGATAAGAAATACGAACTGGGTTAGATCTGGAGAGACCTTTCTCACTGGCAGATGCTGATTTGGGCTTGTACCTCCATTGGGAGTGTCCACATACCTCCACGCCATGGAAACAAATCATCTCCGGAATGTTTCTCAAATCTCTGCCCTCCTTAATGATTTTCTGGAGGATTTGTTTGGAGGCATCATTTTGAGCTTGGTTTTGTTGGGGTTTTTTTACATTTTTTTTTAATGACCACAGTCTAAAATGGCTAAATATCTTCTTTAAGACTGATTCTCAAAATCTACAGTTTAAAAGGCATGAGAACGTCGAGATGGGTCCTGCAGGAGTGAGACACACTGCCTGCTGAAGAGAAAGGACAGCAAAGGGTGGCTGCACATGGCTGAATTGCACGCAGCTAGGATACAAAGCAGTTAGTGAGAATATACAGCTTTCCTGACGTAGTTAATGCGGTGACGGCTCCCTGAAGGGCCTGCTGATAACAGCCATTCTGATGCACAGAATCATAAATCTGTGCTGCTTTCTGTTCCCCTCGCCATCCCACTCTTCTTGGCTCTCCAGATGACCAAATGGGCCCTCTGAAACATCTTGTCCCATCTTGCCCCAGAACACTCATTTAGTTTCTTGAGCAGCATTGCCTGCCAGATATTATTTATGTTAATCAGGCCTTTTAAGCTGCTTGATATGCTGGAAAATTCACATTTTTATACTCTTTTCTCCTGCTTTTGAGGAGTTGTATTTCTTCAAGATGAAAGCCAGATGTTGTATTAATAAGAGAACTGCCTTTCCTAAAGGGAAACATTCATCAGTGCAGAAGACGACGTTGTAGCTTTGCTGTGAATTACTTGAATTCCTCCTTTTTTTTTTCTTCTGAACAGGAAATCCAAGAAGATGTATTTGAAAGCAATAGTATTGTGACTGCAGAATAAAAGCCATTTACCCTAATCCCTTCAAAAGCTGGTAATAGGGATTTAAATGTACTGAAGTTTAAAAATGTTTAAATTTGAAGGAGACACAAACACAAACGCAAAATATTTGAAAAAAAACCCAACCCCAACATTTGGGTATTTTACATCACAAATACTTTTCAAACACAACACAGATGATTACCCTCAAACCAGCTGGGTTTTCTTCTATGCCCAGTGGCTACTGAGCCTCTTCTCCCAAAGCCAGGGCCCTAGCACAAGGGAATCTAACTGACATTTTGCTTTATACTGAAATGAAAACATTCCACAAAACAGCTCCACTGGCCCTGTGCTGGTTTGGCATACTGTGATTATTTCAATCGAGGGGGCGGATGGGATGACTTAGGAACAAGCCATTCATGCAAAGATAACCTTCCCAGAGGCACAGCCCAGCAGGGGGTCAGGGGCTCTGCTGGGTGTTTATGGCACCTGGGTTTGGCACTTGCTGTGGAGCTGTTCTGGGCGCAACTCTTGGTTCAGCACTGGAAGCTCAATGGGCTCAGTGGGTGCCTGTTTTTTTCCTCTCCTGTTCTTTCTTTCCACAGCAGGAAGAATAACTTCTATACAAAGAACAATGCAGAAGAAAAATGCAAATAAAAGCACTTTTCATGGAAAAAAACCCCTGCAACTGATGGCCACAGTATTTCCCTATGAGTGGAAGTAAGAGCAGCCACACGTGTGTCCCCATGGGTACACTGCTTGCACTCACAGTCTGCATCCTTTCTGGTGCATACTACAGGTTAGAAATTTAACCTAGGACTGTAACTTAAGCAAAAACTAAAGCTTCTCACACTTCCAAATGAACACTTTGAAAATATTCCTCCCAGGTATAAACTATAATGTTTAATATTTAAATAAGGTACATATCAGAGGTTTCTAATATCATATATTCATAAAAACAATCATAATCCTGTTAGCTCACTTGCCACATTTTGAAAACTTGTTAAAGATCTAATGCAATTATCTGTATGGAATTTTATATCCTTATTATTAAATATTTCCATTGTGCCATTGCTGGAATATTTTTAGAATTAATATATGTCATAATATAAAGAGGAATATGAGCATAGCTATTCTACAAAATATGTTCCAGTTGAATGAGCTAATTAGCTTTAATAATGAGACCCAGCCAATGGATTTACAAAGCAAGTTACTGGAGTTTAATGATTTCAAAAGCTATCACATTTACAAGTTAATGTAGTGTAAATTATTCATGAGCATATTATAAATAAGCGTAATAAGTTATTTCCAGGGCTAGTATTGCCTTAAAAAGAGTTTCATCTGAAGAGTGCTTTAGAAATAGCTTTATGTGACCCCACATTTACTGTCTTTTTTGCTATTTTCACATGGAGCTGTAGAAGTTTGAAGGTAATTTACCAGCCCTGATTTCCTTCAGCCCATGTCTCTGCTAAGCCCTGACAATCCCCATGGTTTCAGACTGAGCAGAGGCATCAGAGGCACCTCGCTGCAGTGTTCAACATTCCTGATCCCCTCTCTTCATGGCATGCAGTTAGGGGTACCAACTTCAGAGAAGCCTCCTCTCTACCAGCAGCAATATTACCTTTGTCTTAGCAGTAGTTCATGGCACATAGAATTGAAACAAGACATTCTGATTTTGCTAGGTTTGCTGGGGTTTTGAAGTCACAGCAAGGCCTCTTCAGGCCTTGGAAGGAACCAAGGTTGTCCTCATATTTCAGATTTGAATAATTAGATACAAACGGTATTTTTAAAGAATAAAGGGAACAGTTGATTTCACAATTACTCACTGAGAGCCCAGGAGAATTGTATTTTCTCTCGACAAAGTAACTTGGCAACATTTATTTATATTATCAGGAAATAGGATGGGGGGAAGATACTTGATGAACCACGTTCCTCTTATTCACTTGTTACCCGGAAAGCTGTCTGGTACAAATCTGAATGAACTGAGGTTCATTAGATGTATTAATCTCAATCTTAAAAATTACAACTGCTTCATTATCAAGGTTTGCACAACAGGAGGAAACAAGCTTCAATCGGTGGATTTCTAGCAAAACATGTGTCACTAGCAGTGGAGATTTTTTTCCTTGGGGGTCAGCTCAGGAACGTGGAGTCAGTCCTCAAGAGACACTAATTATTACCACCGGGCTCTCCAGCTTCCCATATCCATTCAGCTGCATTTTAGCCTTGCTTTCTCAACCGTGACTGGGTAGCAGCCATAGCAATCTGTGACAGATAGGCAGATATCTAGACACAAATATCCATATGCACGTGACTTGCATGAGCACAGACACACCACACAGCATTGTAAGAGGCCAAAACCTCTCCCCACAGGAAACGGAAATAAGAGCAAATATCATCCCACTATTAATAGCAAATATCAACAAATTGTTAATTACAAAATTAGCACTATATTTTTAAAGGGGTTAAAAATGCACATGAATCAATGCAGTGAAGTCTTCTTCTTCTGCATCTTCCCTATGGTTACCTCAAAGTTTCTCATCCAGGTTTGCCGCAATGGCGAGTAAAGCATATGGGTCAGCTGGTCTGCAGGAAGCTGAGAGAGATGCCAGCAGTTAAAATACTTCTCTATATTTGTTTTAGAGGTATGAAAATATATTCCATGCACACTCCTCCCAAATATCCTTATGGGTATTTAATGCTTCGTGAACCCTGTATCACCCATCACCCGAGCATTGAGACGGCACCCTTGTGAAGTGCCGGTTCAAAAAACAGATTGGTGTGATTCATTTACAGGTTTCATAGAAATCATATTCCACACCAAGGTCCTTGAGAAAGAGTCAGTAGTTGGGCATACCTACCAAAACAGTTTCCATAAAAACATCCCAAAGGCAGATGGGAAAAAAAAATTGTCAATTTAAAATACTTCATTTACAGGCTGTTGGATGAAAAAAACCCAACACATTTTTGCACACTTTTTTTAGCTCTATTTTTTCCCCCTCCTTTAATGAGTAATTTATTCAACATTTTAAAACCATTAAGGTTTGCCAAGCAGCTCCATCAAGCTCCCTCCAGCAATGAGGCAATGAGTCCATGAGTTTTCAGTCAAGTGAAGAATGAATGAGCAATGTCAACGAGGCGTTCAGCTAACAGGAACCAGGTGGTGTTTGACACAATATTTTCAAGCCGTGCGTCATCGTGTTGCATTCTTGATCCTGGTGTGACTTCCTGAGAGCAGTGCCAAGGTCAGACAAATCATTATTTGCAATTAATGACATTTGGAAGATTGTACACCCTTAAATTTCTCTTGTCCTTGTTTCTTTTGAGCTAGTCTTTGTCTTCTTTTGGTTTTGTCTATAAGCGCTTTGGAACAAGGATTATTATTTCCAGTGTTTGGAATAAAGCCAGGGACTCTGCAGATCAGCCTTCATGCCTGCACTCACCAGGAGACAAATGATGGATACACAGACACGTGAAATGGTACTTTCTTCTCCCCAAGGAGCGTTTTGTTGTTCTCGAGCTGTCACCCACCATAAGATCCCTCATTCACTCCTACAACAGTACTCAACTCCTAACTGCCTTTCTACTGTTCCTCAACTGTTCTATTTCTGTCCAAAGTAAACCCCAACTGCTCTGGCAGCTCCTGGTGCCTTCTCACTCCAGGCACAACTCTGACAAACAGGGCCCAAGTACATGTTCCTTACCTGCCTCAGTTGCCACTGCAACCACCACAGTCACCTCTGGCAGACAGACCTGGGACCCGTCTCCATCTTCCCCCTCCAGGTTCAGAGAATGACTTCATTTTGTAGATTCCCACTGCACAAAATATGCAAGATGTAATTTTCTTACATATTCAGCCTCTACCAGTCTCCCATGTGATACAACTTTGCCTCACAAACTCAATCTTGTTGCTCAACTCCTTTCAGAAACCTTCTATGGACTGCTGTGTGGCAGGTACCACCCCCCAGCAAACCCAGCCTTTCCCCTCTACCTTGTCACAGAAACCTCTGTGCTTTTCCCATTCAGCTCCTTTGGGTTGATTTAACATCTCACAATAGATATTTTTACACATCCTTCTGGGCCGAAAGGCTTCACAGGTGCCGACACCATTACTGTACTCTAAACACTGCAAACCACCAACCAACAGACAAATTAGACTCTTACTGACTGCAGCCATGGAAATTGGCTATAAAAAAAAGAAAAAAGTTATGGTGTTTGGGTGGAGCACAACTTAAGGAGCATGCAGAACAAGGAAACATGCCAAGTGCATGTGCTCGGGTAGAATTTCTCTTCTGCATCTGTTCAAAGACAGACCTGTTGATACCTTGTTCTTCTTCCTAAAAGTCTTCAACAGTTTGCTATTTTGTAGTTATTTTGTTATCGCCTGCATTTTTAGTACATTAAATCTCTCATTAGTTGCTTATCCACCAGGAATTGGAGGTGATTATTGCTGTTGCTATGAATTTATACTTTGAAATAATAATTTACTGCCTCGATATTATCAATAAGAGCAGGAGGAGGCAGCCTGAACACACTGGCTGTAATTTGATGGAGGATTTGTGTCTCTCCTTGTCAATTCTTTAACCAGTGATCTGTCCATGCAGAATTACACTGTGATGCATGGGGAGAAGTGATTGTTCCAAAGCATTGCTTCTGAGTCACAGTGCCTGAACACTGCCTACAGCCTGTATGGGAAAGGATGGTAGTAAAGGACTTGCTTACAGCCTCGAATGCTCACTTTCCTTCGAATTTGTTAGTTAAATGGCACAACTAGCAGTCAGAGCTTGTGGTTTACGTACTGTTGTAATTCAGTTGTAACTCCACTAAAAAGTCTGTCAGCGACCTTTGCTAGTTTGTAGTGTGTATCTCAGGGAAGAATATATTTATTTATGTATTTACTATAAGCCTAATGATAGACAAGCCTCGCTGCTAGCAACATGTAACAGAACTATGAGTAGAGGAGTAGCACTAGAGATTCCTGGTTACCTGGTCATTAAGATGACACCCATGTTTATTTTTGCAGGCAACACAAGCAAAATGCAGTCATTCACCTTAAATACTCACCCCATGGTGGAGGTCATTGCGCTGACCCTGTATCTCGTTTTGGGTTAGAAGCAAACACAGTGCCCCTTCCCACAGCGCATCCCTGCAAGGCCCTGGCTTTGGGCACAACCTCTCACTGAATCTATGCTCCTGACAGAGAGAAGTCAGGCCCAAGACAGCACTACGGTGACAGGGGAGCTTTCTGGATTCGACACAAGCCTAGACTAAAACAATTAAAGTCCTTTGTCAGTCGCTTGTGCAGAACGTCACTGTCACCAAAGCTGAATTCCCATAGTTTTACAGTCCCCAAAACAGGCTGTCAGACTGCACCTGAGGCAACATTTCTATGACCCTTCACCAACAATGGCTAAATAAATTCAGAAGCAAGATGATGACACACATGAAAATTGGAAACAACCATTGAATTCTGCCTGCTTCTACTTTTCAAGACAATTCTCGTTTGTAAAAGTTCCCAGTTCCTGGGCTCCTCAGCTCAGCAGCTGCTTGCTTGGTTGCATAGCAACTTTCCCTTGTGTCTCTGCTTGCCAGAATCAAAAGGCCACGTGTTGCATAAAATAATTAAAGTATTTCTTGGTTCAGAAGGACCTAAGTTCAAGCAGGCTGGCTGGCACGTTGTTCCCTGCACTGCGCTCTGATTCCAAACTCCCACCCTGCTGACAAGTGATATTCATAGCATTGAAATCACAGATCTAGAGTTTGCCCCCTTTTTTTTAAGGGCACAGTATGCTCCTTCCCATCACTGCATATCTCCTGCTCTGAAAAAAAAGATGAAAGAGGCACTTGTAGAAGATGATGATCCAGCATGAAATGGGAACATCCTGTTAGAAAACTTATTTTAGTAGTATCTCGATTAGAAGACCCAAAGCTCTGTCTTCCCAAATGAGACACATGATGGCTCTTTAAAACTCCATCAAGATGCAAGACCTGACTGTGACAACAACCTTCGTGACTAGCATCCAGAGAAGCCAGTCAACTCGGAAGCCCACGAACCACACGGATAAGCCCAGGCTCCCAGCGCTGACATGGCCAGACTGCAGCATGCCATGGCCAGGTGACAGCCCATCAAAATATTGCTGACAGCTTTTGTCAATTTAATTGGCTTCAGATCAAGACCAGATGTACTTCAGCACGTGTCTGAGGTCGCAGGATGGCTCACAGGCTTGTTGCAGGCCTGTGGTCTGGGAGGTTGGTGGGTGAACACTAATTTGATGGCCTTTCATGCATTTCTGTGTGCTCCAACAGCAGACACAGCCTTTCCGGAATCGAGAGACCAAAGCTGTGACATTGGTCACTGTTTTGTTTTATGCTTTGTCCATAAAATTGGTTAAGGGTAGATAGTTACCTGAAATTCTCCCTAGGTCCCAACTTTCAATGGGGAAAAAAAAAATAATCATCCCTAAGAAAAGACTCTTTTACAGGATCTTTCAGGCAAAGTCCTCCACAAACATCTAACAAGTGACTGCCTTTGATGGAAATACACAGATCCATCCATCCAAGGATGCAGGCCTGCCATTCTGCACTCCTGCTGGTCCTGGGAAACAGGTCCATGGATTTAACACAGGCATGGTCTCAATTAAGTGGCTGCAAAAACTAAAACTTCCCCACATGTTTTCTGACTCTTATAATTTGCAGAGCACAATGACAACAGAAAAGAAGTCACAGTGAATGGTACCACCACCACCAAGGAGGAAGTCTGAGTCAGCTGGACAATCCAATCTGGACCTTGCTGTGTCTTTGGGCCAGGTGATCCATCCCCAGTGTTTGCTGCCGAGAGGCAAAGACAAGCTCTGGTCTAGCAAGCAGCTATAAGAGCTTATGTCAGCCACAGTCAATCTTCACTGCTTCATGTGAGGTCAGCTGGCAAACACAGGTTCCTCTGCTGTGGACATGAGCAACACACAAAACCTCAGCAGTTTAGGGAAAAATTCACAGCGGATCAGCCAAAGTGCCTGCAGGCAGCTTTGGAGCATCATGCGGCTCCCTACACGCCCAGCCAGAACTCCTTTGTTGCCCTTTCCAAAACCTCACATTCCCCATTTCTCCTCTCTGAGTCCAAACCAGTTGCTCAGCTGTACCCACAGGAGGAGAATCAGCCTTATCTAACCCATGTTGCCTGGTAGAGGCCCTGCACCAGCCTCAGAGGAGCCATACTTACTCTACATTACCTTGAATGAAAGGAGGAAATCTGACTATTTTCATCATCCAACCCTTTCCCTAGCACATAAAAAGTTGTTTACCTTCCTTTGAAATCCAAGATGTAAAATGAAGATGAGTCCAGTGCTGGATTTGATCTGAAATGTGCAAGGAAGAAAAAGGCAAAAGCTCAAATCGTTCTTCTTAGTCTCTCTACACCACCAAAATACTCACTTTTGAAGACACTGTCGGCATTAATTTCATCCTAATTTTGTTGCTGGTATTGACCTGAAAGAGATGTAAAAATCTTATAAAAACATAATCCTAGAGAAATGGTGCTTCCTCACTAATTTCCTTTTTTAATGAGGGAATAGAAAATGCAGAAAGCAGTAGAAAATCGAATTGCCAATTGCAGTTATATCCACTGGCTTTGAAATAACATGTAAAGAACTGTTAGATTTTACTGTAGATTTTTTACACACCACAACAAATCCCAGGGAAAAAAAGTACTCTAATCTCCTCAATCCTATAACCATGTCTTCAATCCCATAAAGTTTAAATTTGAAGAGGGAAAGGCCACAGACAGGTCACCTACCTGCCTTTACAGCAGGGACAAACCTCCACTGGGAAAAGCCCAGCTGTGTGCTGACCTAGAACAACCAGCAGCCAAGAGCAGGAACCTGGGATATTATTGTTCTGCAGGTACTTTCGCAAACTCTTTAATATCTCTTTCCAAATAATGTCTGGAGACCAAGGAACATATTTGTGCAGGTAATCAGTAATATGCAATTTATACCTATGTGTATGAAGATAAATACATGTGCTAATTAGCAAGTATTGATTTTAGAGAGAATTAAGTATATAAACATTTTTAAAAATCTGGCTTCAGCTGCAGGGTGTAGTGATGCTGTGCTCAGAATATTTAGCAGTGCATAAAAAGGCCAGTTCCTGATCACCCTGAGGACACAGAGGTGTTTAAAGAGCATCCCAGAAACACTTTGTTTCATTAAAACCCAATATGCTCCAAAAGATTCTTTCCACCCACATTTCTTCCCAGCTGTCTAACACCCATAGAGTGTAAGAGCACACACAGAGCAGGCAGCAGGCAGGCTGCAGTTTCTTGTGAGCTCAGAATTTAGGTGAAACAGTTATAAAATTCACCAGTCATTTTTCCAACTTAAAAAACACCCCCCCCCCAAAAAAAAAACCAACAAAAACCCCAAACCCCAAAAAATCCCCCAAGTATCATTCCTGTGCCCATCCCCACAGCTGCAGTGGCCTGCCATCCCTGTGCACTTCAGGCTTCCCATACCCTCGAGCTCCCTCCATGGGTGCAAGAGCTATTCGAAGGGATTTGGGGGAGCTCTTGCTCACTTCCTCAGGGATGCAGAAGGATGCATTTCCTCCGTGCATTGTTTATTACTTTGGAAACTACGTGTCATAGTTCCACTCCTATTGTGCATTTGCCTTAAATCCTCCAGTTACTTCATGTAAGCACTAGTATGATGTAGTCTGAAAGATGTGCTACAGCTCCTGCCTACCTAAAGCAGCCGGAATGAGGAGAATCTCAAGCTAAAGAAGTGGTGAAAGAATCCTAAACTTTGGCTCTTTAGCTGCAGTAAAAACCACCCCTGAGCAACTTGTATTTACCCAGTGTACTCAGGTTAGGAACCCTCTACACACACAGCCTGTCTAAGGAAGAAAAGGGGTTGGTATCCTGAGAAAAGCCATCATGTTTTGTTTCCCACCCTCCTCCCAGGCCCACCCCAGACATTCAAGACCTCCCAGTGCTGGTGGAGCACAGTTGCCAGGCTATGACCGCTCAGCATCCACAGCCACTTGGACTTTCTGCGGAGAGCTGAGCCCCACTCCTGCTGCCACCTCCTTGCTGGACCCCCTGAAAACCCCTCAGAAAGCAGCCCAGTCTTGCCATTAAAACACACATACTATGAGTAATGGAAAGTATCACCCTTGTGCTGCTGAGGCCACCCAGTGCCATGGGGAGAGCAGCAGGCTTTCCTGAACATGCCTGGCTCCAAGCTCCCAGGAAACGATCAGAAACAAAACACTGGGTGAGCAATACAAATGTTCTCTTTTTTCTGGTTTTTTTTTTTTTTTTCTTCCTTTAATAAATGCAACAATACCAGCACATGTATGATAAAAGAATCAGAAAATGGGAACATGATAAACCTTCTGTCTGCTCAGAGCTGTATATTGGTTCTGGCATGTTTTTTAAAAAAAATTCCACTCCAAAGTACATAAACTTGAACCAAAGCTTATGGAAATTAGTTAACTGAACTTGAGCAGGATTTACTCCTGTGAACTGTTCATTGCATAGACATGAAAATAGCCACAGAAAAGCAAAGATTCCATGGGGGCAAGAAGCAGTCCTATTCGCCCTCTCTTGATTTGTCTTTCCACAACAGGCATTGGGTTTAGGTCTTCAATTCGCTGCTGGAAGTGTATCAGCAACCCGAGGCCACAAGGGATTGGAAAGTTTAGCAGGGCTTTGCCATACAGGAGTCATCGTTTAGAGGGACATCAATATGAGATAAACAGTTCTCATAGGTTTAAATACATTTTAAAAATTAAAGGAATAGCACCACAGTGAGGTCAGGTCTCCAGACATCACTGCGGGTGCTGTGTCACACCCTGCCACGAGCTCCTCTGTGGCCACCAACCACCCCTCCCCTCTGGGCAGTACTTCCCACTGAGCAGGGGCTCAGCTTGACCCACACAGACCAGCCTTCGTTTTGCCATCCATTTCTCCAAAAAGAAAAACAATTAGAAGTCAGCTTGTGAACTGAGGAGGGATGGTGAAAGCTGAGGCTGCTCATACAGCTGGAAATCAGGGCTGAAAAGGAACCTTCTCTGTCGGGGTGGGCACAGGCTTTCATAGCACTTTTCTAGCACTTGATAACTTAAAATACACATGACAGCAGTGATCTAAATACATTCTTGTAACTTGTACCACAGAAACACACCAGCTCTCCTCCACCAGAAAGATTTAATGCATTTAAACTGTTGGAAGGTCCCTGGAAGTATCAACAGGGTATCTGTGGTTCCCAGCAAAAACCCCAAAAAACCCTCAACTTCAAAACAGTCCCCCAAACAGTTTGCAAGCCTTTGGCTTTGGCAGAACACAGGAATCAATCATAAATCAAAATGGTAACATTGAAGGCTGCTCGATGCAAGACCATTTAGAGTGAAATGAAAGTCCTCTGATTTTTAAGAGCTGAAGAATATAATGGGGAAAAAATTAGGGCCACTGAAAGCTGTGGGAGATCGACACTTCAGAAAAACAGATATTTTATTGCAATTAGGGTTATTACATTAATATTCAGCCTTAAGGCTTACAGTTTGTCAGCCTGTAAATAAATCATGTATATTAGAAATGCTGTCATCCAGCAGCACCCCATTCTGTTCTGCACAGAAATGTTCAGCACAGGCACCAAGGGGAAACAGCCACACGCTTAGACCATAGAACCACTGTGTAGTTTGCAAACAGCTCTTCAGTACATAGATAAAAAAAGCTGCTATGTGATCAGCAGCCACAATTGTCAGGTGGGCATTGGGTTGTAAGGTCAAGACAGCATCTTGCAAGAGAAACAAGCATGCCTTAGCATCTGCCAGGGCTCTGCATTGCAGCTCAGGCAACAGCCAGTGGCTTCGCCAGGACCATCAACGCCCACACCTCCAAACGTATACTCAAAAGTACAATTAAACCCTAGCAGCCAAACCCCACCACTGAGGGAAGTGGCAGGCAGTAGCCAAATGGCATCATGCTGCTTGGCTTCAGGATAAATCAGCATTATGTCACTTTACAGTTTTTCCGAAAATGTAAAGGTTTGATAATTTTGTGTTCTGCTTTTGCTTCTCTCGGTGGCTTGGGTTTCAGTGTGTAACACTTGTAAGCCACACCATTGCAGTGCAAGGTACTGATTGCTGTTTGATAAAATATTCATCAAAGAAAAGCAGTAAAATGGCAGAGACTCAGAAATATTCTCCTTGGGAAAAAAAAAGGCAAACCAGAATTATTAATGAACAATAATAGAGTTCTCAAGGGAATAGAAATCAGACTTCTGTTCCAAAATCCTATTTGTTCTGTGCCCTATAAACTCAGATTTTAAGAGGAATGTTTATACAGCAAACAAAGTGAATTGTGGTTTACATTTATGAGGCATAAAAATTTACAGACTTTTTAAAGAGTTTCTTTGCATGCTCGGTCACAATAATTTTTTTATCACCCTATTGAAGAAGTGAAAACAGTTAAGTGAAGTGGTGCCACATCTGAAAACTTGCTGTGTGTGGCTCACTGAGGACTGGGCTCTGGCAGGGGAATCCCCAGGGGAGCTGACCCTGCCCTTGGGGCCAGGCACAGCTTTCGCCAGAGCTAAGGGGATGGTGGTGGTAAGAGAGTAGACAGATGGGGCAGGGAGAAAACCAAATTGTAGGGATGTGTTGCACCTTTTGGGAGGGGGAAGTAACACCAAACAGGGCAGAACTCAAACTCCAATTGTATAAATAATTAGGTCTTTAGGTCTCCATGAGGCTGTAAACTATTCCTATGACCAATATCATGCCCAAGGGACAGAGGATAAAAGGTTAGAGGTTAAACAACTTGTATCAAGAAGAGGAGGCTGGGAGATCTGTGTCTTCAACAGCATACAATACAAATCTAGCCACACATAGCACTGAGCATCTTCAGTAGAGCCGAAACTATATGGAAAAGGCCTGGAGATCAACCCCAATTCTTACCATGCCTTCCTACACCAGCAGCATTCCTGTAATCCAGGACCAGTGTTGGCTTATTTGATTTTGGGGTTTTGATTCAGTTGGATTTTTAAAGTCTATCAACACCGTATAAAGTTATACCGAATCTCACCTAAAAGCAGCCCCAAACCAGCTGCTACAATTCCCAACCATGTTGCCTCATCATTAATTTGCATGAAATTATTTGTGTTTTTAAGAGCTGTAAGCTAGTTTTGTGAGTGTTGATGAACTTTATTTACTGAAGCTGAAAGCAAAGTATCCATTTTCAGAACAACATGCTAATATTCTACTGCAATAAGCATTGCTTTCTGTTGTGTGGGGTTGTGGTTTTTTGTTTTAATGAACATTTATGAAATAACAGTGCCCTTTGATTATCTAATAGTCCAAAACAAAAAATTGAGTCATTTTGAGCTAGCCAGAGTGAGCTGCAACGTACAGGGAGAAACAGGCAAGCTGGAAGGCCAAAGGAAAGATCTCCACATAAATAAGTGCATTAATATTGTGCAATTTACTGAGAGTCCTGATGAAAATCTAATCAAAGACAGCTTCACAGAGGTGAAGAAAACCAGCACACATATATATAAAATGAAGTTGCCAGTCATTTTAATGGCAACAGACCACAACCTCTCCTGACATTGCTTTGAGGAATGATATTTATAAATTGGCCATATTCTCTGTCTGTAGGAAGGGGAAAGAAGGGCAGACATGCTCTAACGTGCCTGTTACCTCCACTGCTTTGGACAAGAGGGAATAGAAGGGAAACAGAAACTGCAGCAAATTTTCTCCCCTTTTGCAACACAAAACAGTAATTTTTGTATTTCACCTCTGCTTTTCTGAGGAATAATTTTAAAAGCTCTGCATTTTCCTACTAATTTTAAAACATTGCCTGTGCTTCATAGAAACAGTGGAAGTGCCATCAGTCCCCATTCACAGAAGTATCTCTGGACTCTTTCAATGTGTTTGCTTTCTTCCAAAATAGAATGTAATTTTGGTTTTGGCAATAATTATTCCAGCCTGGTTCTTGTTTTCCTTTTTCTGCCTTGCATCAAGTTTCTTTAATTTTCTATAATTTTATACCTTCCTGGTAGTCTTTCTATTAATCCCAGGAGAGGTCTCTCATTAATTGCTTTTGGTGTCTGGATTTTGATACCCTTCTTGAAAACTCACTTGAATTAATCCTGCTCCTGCATCCTCTTGTTCAGTGAAATAAATCAAATACGTATCAATTATCACAAGCATAGTTTGCCCAATTTTAGCTCTGATTATAGACTCAGCCATTTGAATTTCTTTTTGACACCAACCCAGGTGCAACCACAGTGAGAGGAGTCATGGGTCATGGGCAGGAAGACACACACAGAGGATCAGAGATTTTTCAAAGTGCCACTGGCTCAAAAACCAACCAAAAACAAACCAAAAAGCTCAAAGAAAACCAAGTCCAGACAAAGAAACAAACAAAAATATCCTCTTTTGCACTTACCTGCACTCTCCTGATGGCTCCTGACCTTTGCAAGATGAACAGGTAACAGTGTCTGTAATGAGCTAATAGGAACAATTCATTTCCTCTCCAGTTCAGTTCACTCACCCAGAGAATTCCCAGCTGAATCCAGCTGAACAGGCCCACATCAGCAGCACTTGCAATCACAGGTTCTCACTTGGAAACAGTCCCTGCAGTCATTCAGGAGATGGACCTTGTAAAGCATCTGTGATGTGCACCCTCTGCGGTCTTGACTCTTCTCACCAGGGTACCAATCTGGGGTGGCTTCCATAAGGATATTCAAACACTACAAAAGAATGGGGGATCTCTTACCATCATCTCCATCTCTACCTATGCCTCAAATACAAGTGGCTTTGAATTTTCCCATGTACAACCTACTTGCTTAGCTCTTCGTATTTATGGGGTTTACCATCAAAACATCAGGCTGAAACAACTACTACCCTGGTTTTCCCAGTGTCGAAAACAAAAATGTTATTTGCTTATCTTACATCTGTAGCATTAAACAGCAAAACATTGCAGCCTGCACCTAAATATTTGGCTATTTGGCTAAAAATATACAGGGAGAGTTTCTTCACTCATATTGACTCTAGTCCATCACCCCACCACTAGGGCAGTGGCAGGAGATACACTGCTGCTGTCACGCACTGTTGTCTTAACATGCAGAGTATAAACATTATCCAAAATTAGACTGAGGTCTAGGACAGCAACAAAAACAGTTCACCTCAAAATCTTCCAAGAGGTTTTATGTTACTGTAAGCTATTACCTGCTGTATTACTTGAATTCCAGTTTTCCAGTAATAAATAATACAGTCTTACAAATTTATCGTGAGGCCATACACTAAGTGCCCCCAGAATTGCAACAGTGATGGTTACCTGCCAAATCTGAGAGGAAATGCTCCCTTCCCCATTCCTGACATCTCCCAGCTCACTAGGTAAATGACAGATAGTGCTATAATCTTCTGCTCATGTGCTGAGTGTACATAACATGGCATTTGCTTTTCCTCCTTCCTACTTAAATGTTTAGTTTAATAGGTCATAAAACAAACAAAAAGGCATCAAACAAAGAGAAATTTATGTTAGAAACTTCACTTCATTATTTCTTAACTTGGAGTACACTGAACACTGCCTAAATGGATATGAAAGCTATCTAATGCAGGAAAGTATGGTAAGTGCTCTAAATTGCATATAAGGCACCGCACAAACAAGAAAGTAGTATCAGTCATCCCCACCACTCCCCCCCCAAGTCACTCCTTGCCCAAATCATAGACTGAAGCTCCAAAACCTCCCGGAGAAGTTTCACAAACACCATAAAGCAGCAGGTCTGATGTCCAGCATGGGAGCTCTTCCTGGGCCCTACCTGCCCTTAGCAGCTGCTCAGCTGTCACAAGTTCTCACAGCGGGCTTGCTGGCATCCCTCTATGGCATAGCACATTTGGGTAACTCGTTTACCTATACTGTAACTGCCAGGAGTTCTTATGGCAGCTGCTTCATGACCTGCTTCCAGCAACTGGGATGCCCTGGGAGGCCAACCTGTGGTCATGGCTTCCTGTGTGGCCCTGTCCCGGCCACTTGCCCATTAAGTAAGTGTGGGGGAAAATCTTCTGGGAGGACAGTGGGAGGGAGGCACGTGGCACCATGACAGAGCCACAACTCCACCAAACCCTCTTGTTCCTCTTTGGGTGCCCTGCTGGGGCAGGCAGAGAGGGAAGAACATGGGGCTCTCCCTCTGGTTTTGTCAGACATAATCAATGAATCATGGTCTTACGTACACACCCTACTCTGCAGCCCACCTGCACCCAGACCTTTCTCTGCAGACAGAGCTTCTGTACAACTGGTTGTTTAGGGAAATCCAAGGGTGTTACAGCTGTGCCAGGTCCAAGGGACACTGCCAGTGACTCTGCTCAGCACAGCCAGTGCCACCCCGGCGGCTGTCCATGGGCTTGGGAGTGAGCTGGGGGCCTCTGAGGACTGGTGGCACAGGGCTACCAAAGGGGCCTGGAGAGCTGAATCCTTTCCGAGTCTCCTGCCCCATCACAGAGGATGATTCCTTGCTCTGAGATCCACGACTTGGGATGGCAGCGAACTCCAAGGGAAAAATTATTTGACAGAAGCACTACTCAGTGGCCCTTTATTACTCCTGCGAGCTCTGCTGCTGTGGGCGGCCATGCTTGTGTGAGCTGGTCTGGGCAGGCAGGCGGACACCCGGAGGGATTCAGCCAGTGGGAACGTACCCTGCAACCTTGCTGCGGCTCCTCCAGACACTCCTGGCTGGGGCCAGCGGATGGAGTACGTGTCCAGCCACTGCTGGTGTCTATTCCAGGACTGCAAAAGGTACAAATCTGTTTCAGTAACAGTGAACTTGGCAGCGAAGAGAGGCAGCTCCAGCATACTTTTTAATACGTACATATTTTGGACTCCCACCGAGAGTTATTAGTTATTAAAAAGCCATCAAATTAGGCTGCTTTGGAGTACATTTGTTAGCCATATGATATCAATTAAGCCCCAGTCTCCTGACTGCAAGGAACTGACATTACCTCATACATAAGCAGAATTAAATTCCTTCTCTCCCTCTTCCCCTCTTTGAAGTTGGTAACGCCAAATATCTCCCACATTCCCAAGGAAAATCTTGCAGTTATCCTGAATATATGGATACCTTCCATTTTAAATTAATAGAACCACACAGCAAACCCTTTTCTAGCAGCAGCAGAGGATTCGCTTCACCCTACAGTGCTAAATATCAGGGTTACCAGTTATCAGGACACTGACCAAAGCTGAGCAGTTGCCCACCAAGTCCCAGGAAGACTCACAGGTCAGATGTTAGGCCACCTGGTAATTACCAGAAAAATTATTCACAGATAGCATGTTGTCACTAAAAGCAAACTTGCCTTAATGCTGTGCAAAGCCCTACACTGCACGCACTCGCTCTCATGTTGTGGGCCGAGGCATCCGTTCTGCCATCAGTAACTTAACAGTAAACTCTGGCCTGGCCAGAACCAGGGCACATAGGGAAGCTGACCCCAAAGGGGGACCAGAGGCCACAAAAAGGACAACAAGCAGGTAAAACACAGCTGCGGCTTTTGCCGCAGTGGATAAAATTAATACCACCTACTAGCTCTTAAGGATTTATGAAAGGAGTCAAAAGTTTCCAGCCTCCACATTGGAGAGTTGTTCATATCTCCACCACCACACTTCACATCAACTGGAAATCCTAACAGAAGGGTTAAGACTTGTATTGCAAATATGATATTATTTTCACAGATTTCTAAATCTCCTAAATAAGCCCTGTTTAGATTTCACTACAGCTCTGTTGCATAGCAGGTATGGCCTGGAAATGCTCTTTGATACTGCACAGCAAGACATTTCCCTCTGTTACCTCTGTGGTTCCTCCACACATGCAGCATCCCAGTCCTGCAAAGTGATACAAGAATCTACATAGAGCATTTTGTAGGCAAAAGAATTCCTTAACTAAAAGCTCTATTTCCTTTTCAAGACAATTTATCTCTTGTTGGCTTGCTTTTATCAAGCGTGTCTATTTTAATGCCAACACTGTCATTTAAGACTAAAACACAGAGAATACTTTTGTCAGCTAAGCTGGCAGAGGTTTTCTATCTATAGTGCTATGCAAAATACATACACACAACTGTTGCGTTAGAGTGAAAAATCACAATTGCCAAATCAATTGAAACTAATATATTCCAGATTACCACCTCTCTTGCCAATTAGTGAAAAAACAGCCATTATCAATTGCAGTGGATGACTATTTTTTTCATACTTATGGCAAACACGGTAATATTTTTGAGTGAGAAGACTACCATTAAAAAACCCAAACCTATAAAACATTCCAGTTCAAAACAGGGATATTCAGGGTTATGAACTAAGGTTTTAAGAGCAGACTTGTTAAGAGCAACAAAGTCCTGAGATGTGGTCTTATATAAATATATCTCATATGTATTTTTAAATGTGTTATGCATATATATTTATACAAAATGAATAGTTGTTGGAAGTTATTTAGCTTCTGCTCTACAGTTCAGTTACAACATCTTCATTGCTTTCTCCTGAGACTTGAGATGATTTATTGCCAAATAGTGCACTGTAGTGCACTCCTACAAAATTTTAGACAGATTTACTACTCTGTAGACAAGACTTGTCAATACATGAGATATTAATTATTTCCATCAGCTAGGACCAGGGCTCAGGTATCACATTTGGGATTAGTATTGTAACCTGTGCCCAGGTTTGTTGTTGGTAAAAGGGTTTTGGTTTACAGTCATAAAGAAAAGACTTGTTTTCAAATCCTACCTTGTGGAGGCCTATGGATGGAGGGATTTTCATTTCCCCTTCAGGTCCAGTTCAAGGGCTGAGGTAATATCTATGGCTTTGATGAGGTTTCACGCAACTGGAAGAAAACTAAAGATGAGATATTCCTGGCTGAAAGGATCCAGTTGTCAAAGTACTGAGACCAGAGGAATCACGGGTCTGGCAGTTCTTACCTTCTCCTGTAAGACCTTTTGCTTTAAAAAGTTTTTGCATCATAATCCATAGGATAATGCTCACCTGCACCTTTTCCACAACATATTCTCTGAAGCAGGTCATATCATTCTCAGAACTGAGCACAACCAAAGTCTCCATGGTCTCGGCTGTAGTTGCTGGTGTGTCAGAAGCCCCAGAGAACACCAACATGGAGAATAAAAGTCTCCCCAGTTCCCCACTTAGGAGACATGCTACTGCTATCTTCTTGTGGCCAAGGAAGAAGTAAAAAGCCCAGTCCCATTGCTGCATGTCCTACAGCAAACACCAACAGACTTGGCCGCACTCCCATGACCAAAACGGAGAGCCCAGAGCTCACATGGGACAGCAAGCATAGCACACAGAAAAAGCCAGCAGGTCAGTGAAAGAAAATTTGTTTTGGGAAAGTTGGTTTATTTGTTAGGAAAGGTCAGCTAATGGGAGCAAAAAAGAGGGTATGAGAAGACACAGTGATTTTAGAGGCTGCCAATACCTGTGTTTGAGCAAGGAAACTCAAGTAGCTCCACAATCCCGAATGCAGAAAACCTGAGAAACCCATGGAGGAGTCAACAGAAAAGGTAATGGTATCAACAGAAAGCAGCATCCTGCAGACACAGACACCTACCCCCTTCAACTCATTTTTACATTATCTCAATTTTAGAGTTTCCTGCCCTGACATAAGCCTATCGAAGCCAAGTCTACTCTTACATTATACTTTTGGCTGGTATTCAAATACCTCCACCATCAATCTGATCTCTCTTTCCCAGCCACGTCTTGAGGCTCTCATTTGTTACTCGCCTTTGGGCTTACAGAGACAGCCTTCACACAAAGCCCTCTAGCATTCCTTGAGTGCCATAACACCACGCACTGACCAAACAGATGTGTGTAATCGAGGTGACTGCCACTCACTGGCAAAATAAAGCTGAGTTACACTTGTCCAAATACCATTATATTTAACACTTCTGAACTTTGGAGCACTTGACTTTCTAAAGTGATTGTAAAACAGCCTTGAAGTACAAGAATATTTGTCACCAAGGGGAGGTTTTTAGGAAGAATCCCTGGGCAGCCTCGGGAACCAGCACTGCCCCTAAAACATGCTGCGCACCAGTCTCTCCAGGTGCTTGTGGCCATAATCCTTCTGCTGTTGCTCATTCAACCATGGGAAACTGCTAACAAACCACCAGATTTTCAAATGCTCTTATGATTTTAAATGTTTCCATTGGTGAAAGTCTGTAGCCATCTCCCCAGTGCCAAGACACAAGATCTGCCCAGAATGGAAGCAGCAATGTAAGAGAAGTATTGAGAGTTTTATTGTGACTCAGATTGAGTGGTTGGTCCCTACTGCAGGCAGTACAAAGCAGAACCTGGAGATCTGTAGGAAAGAAAGAAAAATCAGCCACGATATGCTAAGTTTTCACTTTAGGGCAGACACAAGCACAAGGGCACGTACTCAGTTGCATAAATAAGGGCAGAACAGGAAAGAATGGGGTGATTTTACCCATTATCACTGTATCAGAGCAAAGAAAACTGTGCATGGGGGAGCAAAGAGATTTTAAACAGCTTTACAGATTTACTACTGATTTTTTAAAAAGTGGCACAGCATGTGCATAACCTATTAACTCATTGCCACGTGTTATCATTGCCTTCAATAGTTTAATAGGGTTCACATACAAATCAGGCATTTCTGCAGAAGATGAGAACATCAGATGGTCCTGAATGAGGTAAATAGGATTAAAAAGATGTAAACACTCATATTTCAGGGCAGACTCATGAGACTGGAGAAAAAAATCCTGCAGTGGGCAGGTATAGCCTTGCAGGACCATCATCTGTAGCCTGGAGCACAAGCCATTTTCAAAGATCTGACAATGCATAAAACGGATCACTGCTCTGCCTGGGATGGTAATTCCTGGTTACTGAAGGGACTCGGATTACATTTTACTGTGTCTTCTCACATTTACATCTGAGAAAAAATAGTGCTTGCTATCCTTGAAGCACACACAAGAATTTTTGGCCGCTTACCCACATAGATGTAAAATGGCACAAATTGCCTTGGGTTTTCTACTGGCATTATCCTGCCTGTGCCTGGCGCCTCTGAGCTGCTTCCAGACAAGAATTCCTGATTCTCTGGAGCGAGCTGATCGTGAGGAAGCACAGCCCGCTGAGCCTTGAAGCTGTGGTTAACCCATAAACAATTTAGCAAATTGCTACCACTACATCAACATTTCTAAAGGCATTAATCTGCAGCCCAGCATGACTGTTATCACCTTATCTCTGAAAAAGTCCAAAATCCAGTGCCTTGAAGCGCCTTTTAGTCCCATGCTTTCAGTGGGGCACATGGCCTATCAGCCCAAGCACTGAAAATCAGAGGTGGGCCTAACACAATTAAACCTTTCTTCTGACCCCCCTTTAGCAAATGTCCCTTGATACTGGCACTGCCACCTGTGCATCCAAAGATATTTTGGGAAGGCAGTGGGGATGGTGAGCTGCAAGGAGCATTTAACCCTGTCCCTCTGCCGCTCAACCAGTCCATCCGACCACAACCTCAACCCAGGGGTCATCATCTCCTTTTTGTCACTGACAGCATCCAACCTGCCCCTGGCAAAAAGGCACAGCAGTGGCAGGGAGGATTGCTGATGGTCCCAAGGACAGCAGAATCAGGGGGACAAGGGCAGGAGCCAGCTCAGTGCTGGCTCAGGGAACCACCAAACAAGATGAGGTTGGGAAGGGGAGAGGCAGGAGAGAAAGTGGGGTTTTTTGTTTTTTTTTTTTGTAATGTCCAAAATTAAATCACCAATGTTGGCAAGGAAAAATACTTGATTTGAGGTTTGCAAGAAAGCAATTAAATTTTTTAGGCTGGCATGAAGCTTGCCCTTTGCCCCACTGAATCTAATCCAATGTGAGCTGAAGTCACTTGCCAGTGGCCCACGCTTGGGCTTTCATGTAAGTCAATACTTCACATAACTCACAGCACAAAATTACCCACCAGATCTATTTGTAATAAGTACCTTTCTATAAAACATTAAGCAAATAAGCCCTTATATTTTTAGGAACATTTTAAATGTTTACCATAAAATTTTATTATGTATGAAACTTAATTACCCAAATTAAATTCCCAATTATTGTACCTGTGCATGCTGTTTGATTTTTTTGCTTCACTAATGCCAGATGGCACAGCTATTCGTTTGCAGTTTGAAAGGCTGATTGCATTTATTCTATATTTCATGTTGGTGGTCAACTAACAACAGAACCTGGTTAAGCTTTGGTATTACTGACAGACCACGCAGGCTGGGTACTGCCAATCAGGGGTGGCAACACACGCTGGGGCTTGCTCTGAAGAAAGGCTGCAGCGATCAAATGGGACTGCAAAGCACTGTCTGCTAAGACTTAACGTGGAATCAAAAGCACATTTCCATTTCAGATCCAAATCTTTCTTGAAACCAAGTTTTCATATCTGAAAACAGTACACCACCTTGGGGGGAAAGGACACAGCAAGAAACTCTAAGACAAATAAGCCTTATTGTTTGCCAAGCATACAACTGCTGGTTATTAATTTTTATTTATGCATTTATGGAATATCTTTTACAATTTTAGATCAAGCACAACCACTTCCTTCCCTCACGCCCTGAGCCTCCACTGTATTAAACGACTGAAACAGGAAGTTTCATTTTTATTCTTTTGATTTGAAAACTGAATTGCTTGTTCCTCTAAATGCTGTAACAAGCACGTATTTTTTGGTAAGCTTAATGATGAGCTCTGCTAGCCATACAAATAATCCAAACACAATTCACTGCAAAGATATGCCCCTTTCAGAGACCACTTCATTTATTCTTTGTAGTAGGAAGGAGCTGAAAAATCCAGGCATGAAATCATGTTTTCCAGCTATGCTTTTTGTTATATTTATGGTCTCTTTGGTAAAATCAAAGGAATGCACTTCTGTGTAATGGGGCATAGTTTGAATGGCACGGTAACCATCATGCCATAAAATTTAGAGTTGGACTGCTTGATTACAAAAGCATGTCCTCACTCCAGCCTTTGCACAATGCAGCTGTTTAAATCACTGGGAGTTTAAAATTGGAGTCACTTGAGAACTAAAATTGCATGTGATGGCAAAATGGTAGCAGATATTAAGTCTGGGCTGCCAATTTCGGAGCAATTTCTACAAGTCTGAGAGCTTACTGATAAAATTACGGGATGTAGAACACGCAGCACTCATTAAACTCATTTTCTCTTGCTTGCATTGTGAGATTTTCTATCTTGGCACTTCACTGTGGAAGTCCTTGAATTTAGAAACAGGTACCAGCAAATGAGAATGGGGGAATGAGCTTTTGAGGAATGGAGCCTTTGACTTCTGCTGGTTTTCTCCTGACATATGCTCTCTGCCACTGCGTGTTGATTTATTACTGTGTTGGACAAAATCTTGCAATGCCTACTTCATTTAAAACTACTCATGATGTTGCAATTCCATGTAAATCCCCTAGCAGGTAACAAGATGCTAAAGCAACACTCACCCTCCTTTTCCTTTCAGGGGATGTGCCACAGCATGGCAAACCAAAATGCATCAGTCAGGAAAAGGAAAGAGGTTTCCATCATGTGGTACCTCACACCAACAGGGACCATTAACGTAAGGAGGAGAAGCTCTTCTGTGACCATCAGGCTTCATGCAGTGGGTGCCAAAGTAAGGTTTTTCCACAAGTCTCCCACCCATTTTTTAAAGCTCACACTTACCCATACCATGTCTTAGTTTTACAGGCACGGCTTAGTTCTGACAGTGAAGCCACCTCCAACTTCATCATCTTTGGCTGGTGGAGGGGGCACGCCCCCCTCTTCCCCAGCATGTTGGCTCCCTTGGGAGCACACAGGAGAAAGAGATAACAAGGTGACACCTCATTACACACTCTGAATTACAATAATTGCATTGTTATAATAAACTACAGGGGCTTTTTGCTTTTTTCTCCACAGAAAGCACCCAAACCATGGAAGCTGTCAAAGACGCCTGGGATGACAGATACTGTGGCTCAATAAAGCTCAATAAAAGTAAGTTTAGTAACATGCTTTTGCTGCTTTTCCAAACTACAGATACAGAAAGAGTCCTAAACCTTTTTTCTTAAGGTAGTTCCCAGATTTCTAAGACAGCTAAGCCAAGATTCCTCCACACAAATATTATACAGTGAAAACACAATCAATACATTGAGTTTTATTAGAAATACACAAGAAAAATGCTGTGACTATCAGTATAGAGCTAATGTCTAACCATTGTCTACTCAGGGTGACAGAGACCAGGTCTCCTGCTGAAACATCACTTACCTCCCATGTGGTGAGGTTTATACAGGGCAAAAGCCAGTGCAGAATCTGTCCTTCACTGGTCCTCAAAGCAGCTCACACAGTTTCCACAGGAGAGGAAGTTGAGCCGTTACAAGACACCATTGTAAGTCTACTGCTTCTGTTTTTCCTATACTATTTAACTCTCATCCCTATGGCCAACAGAATTCTGGTAAATTCAACAGTTTCCAAAAGTCTGTGATAGCTGCGTGACACCTGCAGCAGCACAAGGATGAGGAACAGGGCTTGCAGAGTGGTCCTCCTTTCTCGGAACCTCACAAATGTTCAAATAGGAAATGAGTGGAAAGCCACTGCAGACCCAAAGCACGTGCCATGGTTTAACCCCAGCTGGCAGCTAAGCCCCATGCAGCTGCTCACTGCCCAACTGTGGGACTGGGAGAAAGTCAGAAGGGTAAAAGTGAGAAAATTCATGGGTTGAAATAAAGACAGTTTAATAGGTAAAGCAAAAGCCAGACACACCAGCAAAGTAAACCATGAAATTCATTCCCCACTTCCCATGGGTAGGCAGGTGTTCAGCCACCATCAGGAAAGCAGGGCTTCATCATGTGTGATGGTGACCTGGGGAGACAAACGCCATCACTCCCAATGTCCCCACCCCCCTTCTTCTTCCTGCAGCTCTATATGCTGAGGATGACACCATATAGTATGGGATATCCTTTCGGCATGTTGGGGTCAGATGTCTCCTTGTACACCCCCAGTCTACTTTCTGGTGGGGTGGGGAGCAGAAAAAGCCTTGGCTCTTTGTAAGCACTGCTCAGCAGTACCTAAAACATCCCTGTGTTATCAACACTGCTTCCAGCACAAACCCAAACCACAGCACAAACCCAAACCACAGCCCCACTATGAAAAAAGTTAACTCTATGCCCACCAAAACCAGGACAGCATGACATGGAAATAAGGGTACAAGCCTTTTCCTTTTCAGCTGTTAAATGACTGTATTTTTTCCCCACATTTACAGCTATTGCTTCTCTCATTTTTATTAAATCTTGGTGTATACCAAGTCAGACCATTAAGATTTACACCTGCATGGAAGTTGTATATGTCTTGTATGGTCTGACATCACTTAATCTACGAGATTAAAGTTATTTCTCTGTTTTACCTAATTAACTCAGCTGGACTGATCCCACTTACTTCTCTCTCCAGCTAAGATGCATACAGCTGCTCATCTAAAGCATACAAATTATCTCATAGCCTAGTTACGCTGCTGACACGAGGTCATGAAAAATGTGCCAACAAAACAGAATCCCCAGTGCTCCAGCAGACAACAACGAACTTCATATTTCACTAAAACTTGGCAATTAAGTCAGAAGAAATACCTCAGGAGAGAAGCTGTTCTCCAGGATTTCAAGCAGAACAAACCTCTGCTGATGAATTAAGCTCAGACCCACTGCAGTGCACAGGCAAGATGTGAACCACGCTGAAACTCTTTGTTCTTAACGCTTCTAATGGCATAAATTAGGCTATCTGTAAGTAAGGCACAGGGAATGCAGCGACCTGCTGCACAAGACTTTGCCGGCAGGGGAAAGCTCAGTGCAATTCAGCATCACTTCATCCTGCAAAGCCTGCCGGGCACTCCTGCCCATGGCTTATCTGAGCTGCGAGAGCATCCCACAGGCAGCAACGCTGGTGTTGTCCTGGCCCCACGGGCATTCTCATGTCCCACAGCAGTGGCTGCTGTCCCAGAGATACATGCACCAACTGGGACCACCAGTCCTGTCCCTTTTCATCATCCTGACATCAAGATTTTAATCACCTGAGGCGGTACACCCGTGGTTCCTCTACCACGCATCAGCAGAGACCTCTAATGAGACAATTAGCAAACACTAGGCAATTATTGCTGGTCATCTTTCTGCAAACAGCAGGAAGGAGACTGTGGCCTTTCTCCCACTGCTCAGCAGAGACAACTGCGTTACCATATAAACACTTCCACAGCACTGGCAGAAAAAGATGTATTTTTCTGACAGGCCACACAAATTTAATCAGAGCGTGCTACCTGCTGAAGACACTGCGATGGCCCAGGGAGCACAGCAGGGTTCATTGGAAGTGACAGTGACCTCCTCCCGGGGACACCGAGGACAGCAAAGCCATACGGCCGAACTGCAGCAGGGTGCAGGGACTGTGCAGCTCCTCTCACAGCAGCCCTGGCTCCAGCTTGTCCCACGCCATTGCTTTGCTACTGAATAGCAGCAGCGATTAGAAACTGGGAAGGGAGATGCAAACATCTTTTCTTTGGGTGGCCAGAGCTGACTCAAAAAGCACAAAGAAATCCACCTGGAAACCCCAGAAAGAATCAAGTCCCAAACCATTTAGGAGAGCCTGGGTAGACGTAAAGCACAGTCAAGGGCAGTTTCAGATTTCACCTGTTTCTGCATTTGGATAGGCTGACATCTTTTATGAATGTAAAAATATCTTACAGTTGACACTATCATCATTTAACCTCGTTTTTCCTTTCTAGAGGAGTTTTCCTTTGAATTTCCTCTGCGTATTTCATTATTGTCTTGGGATCTGGAAAAGCTGTTGTTACTTGAAACTACCAGATCTGGAATTCATTAAAGATGGGACTGAGCCAGGGAGCACTGGTGTGGTACTAAGCACTCAGCCACAACAATGTTACCCAACTGTGCAAGAAAACCTTGATTAATTATATCCCCAACAATCATGTCTAAAACTATTCCTACTATCTCTAAATGAGAGGTAACTAATTTGAGATAACTTACTTTTTCACATGCATGGGATCCACACCAACTTTGAAAAAAATTACTTGCTTTCCAAGAACGAAATCCACTCCTGCCTGTTGTTCTCAGAAAATCTATACTGCCCACAGACAAACATACCAGCCACATTATGCAAAGTATTATTCTGTTTCCTCTCTTTCCAAGAGCAATACAATTTCCAGGAAAATAACAGAGAATGTAACACACAATGCAAATCAAAGCACAATAGATAAAAGTTATCTAGTACTATCTTCCCACTCCGATGTGGAAGTTGAGGGAGTAATAGACCCCTCATGAAGTGATGTGTGGCTTCTGTACCAGGTGAGGGGCACAGTACTTAAAAGGCACTCACCTTTGCCATCAGAGTGGGGCTGCTTCTAATGGCAGGTTTTCAATAGGCGTTTTCACCTTGCCAATGGAAGCGCACAAACAAGTCACCTCGTTAACACGAGACTAGTTTTGAGAAAACATTAACAGCCTTTTCAGGTACACCTTCCACCACAGGCATTAAAAAACACAAAGCAAACACTCCCCAGACACCCCCTCCATCTTTCTAGCAATAACTGGAAATCATGCTATTGCCTATGCAACCTATTGCTGAAATGTTCCTGTGCCAGGCTTGGGCTTCATCTTCTTAGGCTTAGCACAGTATTAGGATTACCTTCAAACGCCCTGCCAGAACTTGATCAGTACATCGATCAAGTTGTACACTAGAAGTCTACCTCCTCACTTCCATTCTTTCTGAAAATAGCTGGCAGCAACCCCCAGCTCTTGCCAAGACACACAATTCAAAGTTCCTCACTCCTTCAGCAGGGTAAATCAGCTACATAACTATTTGAAATCATGGAAAAAGATAATGGCCAGAGATGGCGCCAACTGAGGAGTCCACTGAGCACCCTGCCATGGGCAAGTCCCATGAGAATGCAGCAACTTGCTGCTGCCACTGCTCACACCCTGTAAAGTCCCGGCACTGGGCAGGACTCCAACCCACACAAACCCCACTGCCTCCAGGCACTGGCTGTACCAGAACATTACTAAACCAACTGCTGCCGTGAAAGCTGAGCATATCACATTCACTCACTCCGGTGAAGACTTTACTACCACTCAACTGTACTGAGCATCTCTGCTGAAATGATCCCCGAAAGCCTTCCAAAAGCTTATTCTTATGCCTCAATCTTTGCTGAACAGTTCAGTTTGGGGAGCCCTTTGAGGAACTATGAACTAACCAGATTTTCACATACTCGGTTCATGCTCAGACAGCAAAAAATCTCAGCCTGGCGATCTCTGTTCTGCCACAGATACCCACTTTCCTGCTGGTCTCCTTCCACTCCCCACGCAGCTTTAACAGCCTTCAGCTTTAATCCTGCTTGCAGCACATGGCCAGCATGTGAATCATGTCTGTGCTTCCAATGTATTCCACAATCCTTTTCAGAGAGGGCACTGCAGAAGACAGGATAACATCTCTCCAAACATACAACTATGTTCAAGAAATCATTTTATCTGCCTTACCAGCCCTGATCAAAATTAATTACAATCCTAACTGAAGAAATTGTTATTGCACTTACAATGAATTACTGCCATACAAGACAGGTCTTCCCAAATTTTAAGCTTAGCCTGTAGAACTTAGCTATAAAAAAATCAAACCTGACCCAGCTTTCTTACAGCTTCCTGCAGCAACTCCTGTCCCAGCCCAGCCTCCAGAGGTGAGCTCTCCTGTAAGCCACCTGCCCTGGCGCAGGCATGCAGACTCCTGCGGTTTCAGCATCAGGGACATGAGCATCTGGCCCACGTCCTCTGCTGGGGCTGGAGAGAGCAGCCCCCAGTTCCCCCCAGCCTGGCCCCAGGGCAGTGAAGTCATGTCCTGGAGATAAAAGATCCTTGGGGCAACAAGTAAAAGCAGTCAATGATGACCAAATGTACTACAAAAGGAAGTAAGTATTTAAATAGACTTTAACAAAAAAAGGAACTTTTAAACTACCCTGTATCTGTTTAAAATGACATTAGAAAAAAGGTATAATGACTGTCCCTATTTTCATAAAAGGTTATATAATCTTACTGTAAACTCCTGGCAGACTGAACACTCTAGTCAACAGGATAACAACCATACATTTAAGCCATCACTTCCCAATTATACACAAATTAATAATTCACTGCCACAGGGAGAAATGAGCCCAACCATACATCATTCTTACAGCAGCTAATTGGGCATGGAGTAGGACAGCTCTGGAGGTAAATGGTAAATAACGCATATAGCATATCAAATTTTGCGTGTAGATAGACAAGTTAATTTGCTTCCCACTAAAGGACATTTAAGAAATAAATCATTTATCTCAACACTAACATGCAAGATTGCCTTTGCACATACACTTCCCATTACATATGTCCTTCACACAGAAAACGCTGTTTCAAGGAGTATACATGTGTACATATATATGCATACATATGTGCCTACAAACAAATCTCCTAACTCAAAATTCACTGTGAATACACAGATACTGAATTTTCAGATCTTCCAAGAATAACATAGGTATGAAAATTTTTGTATGAGACTGATACAGGGCTGCCTCTGTATCAAGAGCTTCTTAGTTACACGGCTTTTATTTGCAGGTTTTAGGAGAATTAAATGCAATTCATTGGCAACATCCAACTGCTCTTTCCTATAAAAATGAAGCCACTCACTACTGCAAAGTTAGGGAGTGGAACCAGCTGAAGAGAGTTGGCTTTTTTTTGTCTGGTTGTGTTTGGGTGGTGTTGGGGTTTTTTTAAACAAAACAAAATATTAAGCTGTTTTTAGGTGCCTTTGAGTTTAAAACATGAAAGAAGTAACTCTGCTTTTCTCCCTTCCCACAGGCAAAACATCCCATAGACATCTAAGCAATTCTTGAACAATTTGTGCTTGCTAGTGCAATGTGTTGTCCTCCCCATAATACAACTGCTCCTCCTTAGCTACAATCATTCACTCACAGCTCCACAGAAGACTTGGTATGAACAGAAGATATTTAGATTTCACAGCTCTTTTTCCTTAAGGTAGTTAGAAAACTCTGCTTGATCAGACACTGGTAGTGATGTATATTGACATTGGGGTGTAAAGCTCTCTATTTTTTCTGCAGGTCCAATAAAACATTTAGATATCTGACACTTTTCTACTCACCCTTACAAACAGAAGAGGGAAATTAATCCCTTACATGTTTCCCTGGCTGATGCCAAAGGAACTCATCAACCCACAGCGGGATGCTACGAGATCCAAAACTGTGCTCTTTGTAGTTGAAAAGGAAAGTCTTTAGCCAACTGGAAATGACTCCTGATGGAAAAATTATGATTTTTCTTTTCCAACAGATTAAATAAAGGAAAACTTGATGTTTCATTCTGTTATCTATTGGCAACTGATATTCAGTGATAACTGATATGCTTGCACTTTAAGAATAAGAGCTTTATTCCTTCATACGAATGGCATCACATATTTGGTATTGATAACAGAAATGGATTTGGCCAGAATTCTAAATTATCTAAGGATCCAAACTCATGATACTGATTATTTTTCAAGTATCGTGTTTTCGAAGACAAACTGGAGTTCACACGTTCCCTCATATTCCCTGGCATGTTTCAACCCTGAGAAAGTAGATGGTTTGTGTTTCAAAGGGTCAGATTTTCTAATCACAAGGGCTAGAATTTTCTCCTTTGCATTTTCTTTTTATCATTCAAAATTCTCATGCAATCCACAACCTCCAAACGCTGAGGAATTATCAAAGTAGATATAATATCAGAAATCTCTGTGAGAACTCCCTAATCCACCTTAAATCCATGCTAGGTCAGTGAGGACTGCACATACGGCAGCCACCTCACCATCTGCCACGTGTAACGGGTCCTAATCAGCATCCAGGAACAAGTTTCCAAATGCACGCAGGAAACCAGTAAATAGGCAAGCCCTGTGTTCCCAAAAGCATTGCTTTCTCTGAATCCAAGCCAGGAAATACAACACAAAAAAACCACAACCAGGTAACCTCTATCTCCATTGCTGAGGAAGTGTGCCATGGTGCTGCTAGCATCAGCGTATCACACCATGTCCTCACATGGAGCATCACCGTAGAAAATGATCTGCAGATGAAACAGGTTAAAAATCACACTCCCAGATTATTCCTCTTCTGGGTAACACCACATGGACACGGGCTACAGAGGGAGGAGCCCAGGGCTCTTACTGGCAGATGCTGCCAGTCACAGACCAGACAAGGAAGGACAGCAGCAGGATGCCACTTCAGCGTCGAGCAAAAGCATGTTGGAGCAATCCTTTGCATTTCTATGCCTTTTGTGTGTTGCTCCCAAACAAAGCCAGCACTGTTCATAGAAATTAAGTGTTCTTAAAAAAAAAAAAAAATCCCAACAGGTACTGTGCATAACCCATGCCTGTAAGTGACTCAAGGCAATAGGGTATTTTCAGCAGACCCCAAAATGTTAGAGGAAAGACCACGATTGAAAATAAACTGGTGACCATATTTCTGTGTAGTTGTGCTTTTGGCCTGGACTGCCTGGTGAGAAGGGTAGGCTGCGTGGGAACACACACAATGCTTCATGTATGTGGCCCCAGAAGTGGAAATCCCAAACCCAAATCATCTGCCATAGTTCTCTGTAGGGCAGGCAGAAGGCATCTCAGCTCCTGTGTGAGGAGGTCTGGTGGTTTCCTTCTCCCCCCTCTCACTCTTGAGCAGCCCTCAGTTAAGAGCTGGGACTCACAGTCAAACCTCTCTGTTGTTGGCAGGGACGTCTGGCGGAGAGGATGAAACAGGGGAGTTCACACGCTGAGTCACAGCAGCTTTGGCAGCAGAGGATCCAAACAAGTACAGAACCAAACACACGACTACAGCTCTGAGCAAAAGAAAATAATTTGTCAAAAGTTGAAGGAAGTTTAAACCTAACTTTGTCTTGGTCAAAAATAGATACACATACATTTTACCAGCATATAGCCCAAACCTGATCCTCCACTTCCAAATGAGTATTCTCCACACACAGCAAAGTCAACAAAAAAACCCCTCATGGCAATAATTAGCTAAATATTTAAAAGAAAATAATTTAAAAATATTAAAGGTAATTTTCATGGAGCCTGATGTAATACCAAATGGAAATAAACATTTTCATTCCACTATATGAAACAGACACAGAACCCGCACACATAAAACAAAACCACAGAGTCTGCATTGGAAAGACAGCTTAAAACTCCCAAGCTTTAACTCAAAACTTTTTTTTAATTAAAATATGAATGCATTTATGCTGGAGAATAGTTTACATACATTGTAAAGCAACAAGCATATTTCCGAGAAGCGTGGGCCCTCCTCAATGTGTCTCAATGCTTGAACACTGGACTCAAGACATACTCTCACATACAAACATGCAGACCCACAAACCAGAGCTATCTGCTTCGATCAGCTTTCTTTTAAGGCTTCTGTAAGGTGCCTCTGTGCCCCTAACATTACCATAATCATGAACAAAATTGTATAAAGGAGCAGCATTACTTGCAAACTATTGATCTGCTCATGGCCTTAAAAAATATCAAGTGAAACAAGTTTTTCCATTTATTTGAGTTTTATTAAACATCTGCATTTAAGAAAGGCATGACTCTGTATATCTGTGAACAAGGAAAGATATGGGAATCTTAACATGAGCTTCTCAACCAGAACAGATGTTCCAACCTGACTCCTAAGGGGCCGCTTCCTTTGATCTTCACAGTAACGCAGCCCTGCCTGTGCAAGGAGGCACTACTGGCTCCACCCCAGCAGGGCCACTTGACCAGCAACATGGAGCTGAGGCTACCATGTTTGCATCCCTTCAGACCTGAGGTTGATGAGAAGTCACAGTTCAAACACCAACAGACCCAAGTGTCCCTCAAGTCTTACCAGCGGGCCCATCTCCCGCGGAGCATGTCAGGGTTGGAAAATGCAGATAGCATTGCTGGCTCACTGTACCCCTAGCCATCATGGGGTATTTTTGCCCACTTCTTTTTGGTATCCTGCAGTTTATAGTCTGAAACTGCAACTACTGGTGCTGGATGAAAGATGTGGCAGCAGGTATATTAAGAAAAAAGGTACAATTAATAAAATAAAGGATAGCATATGATATAATGTGTACATACGAGCATCTTCTTTCATTTTTTAATCTGTGAAATGTGAATTAACTGCATAACGCCAGGCCATTAGTCTAAAAGGCTATGTATCACTGTCTTACCCTACGTATGGTCAAAGGATTTTTTTTGATGCATGACGCAGAAAGACTCTTCAGGGACAATTAGGGCTTTCCAGGTCTACTAGCTCTTGTGCATCATCCCCCAGCTAGGAATGCTGAGAAGCAAGCATAAAACTGCCTGACCAGTCTTGTAGGACAAACAGGAATGACTCTACTTCATGGTATGCACCTGAACTACAGAAATGAGAAAGGGACAGTGATTGGTGAGAAAGATGGGGGAGGGAACTTTTTTTCTCACTTTTACAACAGCAGCAGAATTCAAGGTAATGCAATTACTTTAATGATGCATATCTGTAGGTACTGAATTGCTCTTTTGATTTAAAAAGCTGGTCAGACAAGTGTTTGGCAGTCCTTTCATTCCTCAGTTTCAATTGTTGCTTATTCATATATCAGCTCTCATTCCCTAGGCCATTTCTGCCTTTGCTGAACCATGAATGAGTTCAGTCAGCCATCATCAGGTTCAAATTCATGAGACACTTCCTCTGATGAGCTGTTCCTGTGGATCCGGCCATCACTTTTCATGCTGTGAAAAGTCTTCTTAAAGGCCTCCATCATGGCATGGGCCAGCTTCTTGGCCTCCAGCTTGCTCTCACACTCTACAGCATGGCAGTCCATCTGGTATGACAAGTCATCATTGATCTCCCGATAGACCCAAGCAAAGATGTTTGGGCTGACATTGTGGTCAGCAGTGCAGTAGGCTATACGTGCTACCTGAAAGGTATCCATGTGGACTGTCGCCTCGCCTTTGAGGTCCAGATGATGCAGCCAGACTTGGAAAGGGCGAATTTCCAGGAGGGCGTTAGCTGGGTAAATATCCTCCCTGGCGAGCGTGTGCTTCTTCCATAATTCAATGACTGGTTTCTCTGTGCAGCCTGACAAAAATTGCATTCCTGTTGTGGAAACCTTACCCAAATACGTAACCTGCAAAGAAGAGCAAAGATAGGTGAAACACAGAGCCTAGAGTCTGGCATTGCTTCCTGCCACCCCAGGGAACTTTCCTTTGCCTGGAAAAGAAAAGCACACTCCCCAGTTTCCTCATGTTCTTCAGTAAAACAGGTTGTTTTGTTTAGTAAGTAATATAAATGGTAAGGGGACGGTTGGACTAGATGATCTTGGAGGTCTTTTCCAACCTTAATGATTCTATGATTCAAATTGTTTTCCAAATATTTGCTATTTCAGATGCTGACTTCACCATTCAAACCCAGATGTTAAAAATGTTCAGCCTCTGAGTTTCAAAGGATGTCACTCTCCAGCTCCCCTGGACAGCTCAGCTTTAGAGCCCAGGACTATTCCTCTAAGCTCATGTTAGAAAGCTAGCAGAGAAGGCCCCAGGTAGCTATGATGTTAGTCACTTTTTTTCTTTCTACTTTATTCGGATAACATATTTGTATTATACTTCAAACATTAATATTAGGGAGACATTCCCAGTTTGACAATGCAATGCTGCAAGGGGTCAGAAAAGCATGATCATGGCAGAGGACTTTAAATTGAGTATGTTTTTATTCCAAAATGATCTTGTTTTTCCACCGCTTCTGCTGTTTGTACTTAAGCATTAAGCCAGGAATAGCTCAAAGCTGTTCAAAATTCTATCTTCGAGCAGGGCTGAGACATTTATTGCATCAATTTAAGAAAATATGCTGTTAAAAAAATAATCTAATAATAACTTAGTTTAATCACATCATCTCTGTGTTTTTCTGCCTAGCTCTTTGGAGTAAATAACCTGTTATCCAATCTGTACGGGAAAGCAAGGTGTCTTTAGTACCATTATTGTATGTTGTTCACAAAAATCAAATCCACCAAGAGGTCCATATCAAAATTCTGTATTAAGCCTGTGCAGAAACATTCCCCTAAATCTGGGCAGCTGCTAAAGAGGCTTTCTTCCACTTATAGCTGAATGGAAGATTGTTTTATCTGGGAAAAGGGATTTTCTCTAGAAAAAACAGATCAACACTACACAATTATGCAGATTATTCTATTTATTGCTGTAATCAGAAGAGTACAACAACTGTATGAAAGGAAAATTGCTTCTAATTTGTCTTTTGCAGCAGTTACTGGTTGAGACAGAATCTTGTGCCTCTTCCTTGATGTCTTACAACATTGTGTGCATTTTACTCGAGGCATTTGGAAAAAAGAAAAAGTAATCACATGCAATTTCCAAAGTAATTTCTTCAAAATCCTGTATTAAACACACAGTATCAGCTATTTTTATATTGTATATGCTTTAAGAAATGCAAAGAAAAAACACAGGTTTTCCACATTTAAACACATTAAAATATCATACCCACAAGGAATACGGGATTTCTATTCCATGAAAACAAAATTTTCCACAAGAAAAATATTTTGCTGCAAGCTTCATAGGTTTTGTTAAACTCAGAGACCAAAATTAGGCCATAATTAAGAAAAAAGCTTACAAAACATTATTGGAAGTCCGTGTGGCTTAATCATGCCTGCCAAAAGAGCAATTTCATAGCACTGACATTTCAAAATGGGAAATCTTATTCTTTGCCTATAAATATTCATGCTTTGCACTGGGAATATGTTTAATCTTATAAAGCTTTATTTTTTTTGAACAGTGGGAAACAAAACAGCTAGAACAGTTAACACGGCAAGACCTACCAGCGTTTTGCTTTATTTTATTTTATTAGTGATGAGAGTTGAGTTCCCTAAAGTACTGTAGAATAGCTTAAAAGCAAACCTCAGAGCTCATTGTGCCAACACAACACATACAAACAGCACATACAGGACCAAAGACAAATTTGTCTGCAATATACTGGGGGGTATTTGAACATATATCCACAGCCATACTGCTTTAGAAAGATCAAGATCAGTGTGCAAATTTACACATCCAATATATTCTCCCAAGGTTCGCTCAGCACCATTTCATATTCACAAGCCAGCCAACAAAAGACTGACACACACTGTAAATTAATCGAGCACTTGGGGTTAGATTCAAAGCCCACTGCAGTAACAGAAGTCTTTCAGTGACTTCAAAGAGATTTGTACAAAGCCCTTAAGCCCTGAGGAACAGAGAATTAGCCTCTTGCTCATGCACTTTGTCATTGCTGGAATACAGCTCTGAATCCCTGGCCGCAGGAGAGATGCTGCCACCGCTGCAACATTTCGTGACCCTGGCTGCTGTCTGGAGAACACCGGTATCACTTGGAGCATGCAGAAATAAGCACAACAGTTAATGCAAAGAATTGTTTCATTACAGGCTTGTCTGCAAAAGGAAGCTGTTGACTGCACATGAGCTGCCCTGCCCCAACGGTGTAAGGAATGGGAGAGGAGAGGAAAGCAAAGGCAGCTGCATCCCACTTAGGCAGCATATAACTGCTTCCCAGGCAGTTAGTGCTGCTGAGCTCGGTGCTGCAAAAGCATCCCCAGCCCACAGCGCATCAGCTTCTCAGCACCAACAGCTCCCAAGTGATGCTCCTCCAGCAGCTGAGTAGCAAGACCAGAGCAGGCTGTCGTACAGGAGCATAAATTGAGTTGAACGTTCGCTGTCCCCTCCCTGCTGTTAACTCCAGCCCCCTGTTGGCCATCAATCCATGTGTGGGCTGCCCAAGTGTAAAGTTACCAAAAAAATTATGCATTTCTGTACAAATAAAGTATTTGTATTTCATGAAGAAAAGCAGTGAATAACTCTGAAAGCAGCAAAGGAAAAAGTAACTAAAAAGAAGGATGAGATGATGACTTGTTTACGAAAATGGGCCGTAATGGTCTGATTTACTGTCCCAGTTCTGTCACAGCATAACTATGTAGGAATCTTTGGAAAGTTGCTTCCTTTAACACCACTTTGCATCTCCATTATATAAATTTCATTTCCTTTGAGGACACGTTCATAAATATTTATAAGGTGCTTAGACATTACAATGAGTTCACAGGAGAGAGAATAAACAAAACCTCTGGTTTAGAGTCTCCCCTGTACTGTGTCTTACATAGAAACATCAACACCTACTACTGTTATTTTTGTTTCTTTTGAAACAAATGATCATTTTTTTCCTAGTTGAGATACAAGCATTTCACAAGAGTAGCATTAATGAAGCTCTTAGTGAAGACAGATTGCTTCATGGCCACCTGCTAAATACAGAACAGGGATATAGGGGTTGATGAGACACCTTGAATATTTGCCACAAAAAAAAAACCCCACAAAAACAAAGCAGCATCCTGTTCAGAACAAAGTTTTCTTCATGATTAAATATCATCTAGGTGCTATCCGTTACATATTGATCCATCTGCACCTGGCCAGTTTACTATCTTAGTTATTAACGTTTGCATAATTGCAGGGACAGTACCAGCATGAACTAAAACTGGTGAAAGATGGACTTTTAGGGCACTGTCACCCAACATGACATAAAATACACCTGTGGTTTCAGGACTTCTGTACTTGCACACATTGAAACCTTTAGCAAAAGCCGAGACACTCTGAAGAGCTCCTTATTTCACCCTTGCCAACACCAGTGTCAGGATCTGACAAAACAGTCCTCAACAGAAAAATGCTGTGACTTTGCCCTTTCATAACACAGCTACGGCCATCTGACATGTAGAGATGTCTAATCTTCGTGTCCTTTGATGTGAATCAACGTCATCTTTCAGGCACTGTCCTAGCACACACACAAAAATCGGAGTATTTTGACATTGCTGATTTCAGTCCCTTCAGTCTGCTAACATATAGTGAAAATATCTTCTATAACTAGGCTCAAGAGCTTACCAACTTTGAAAAGATGAATACAGCTGCTGCCATAGACATTTTCATTTCTAGAGCACCACAATTTGTCAGAAGTAGTAAGAGGGTTTTACTTTCCATATTCAGCTCTTTATCATTGACCTCACATTGTTTACAGCTCACATGAAATAAAAACCAGCTTAACTCCTGCATGTGGTGATCTGACTTGAGACCTGGACTCTCGTACAGACCGTAAGTCCATACTGCTCCTAATTCATGATCCTCAGTTGGGCACTTAAAGTTAAGCATCCCAATTTCTTTTTCCTCTCTCTCTCTGCTCCCTATCCCTAGTCCATAGACTATCATTGCTCCAAGAAAGCAGATCCAAGTTGTAAAGATGTGTAATTATCACATTACATGAGGGCAGATGCTCTCTTGGCACAGGAGTCTGGCACGAGAACATGTATGCACACAGGACTCTGGGCTCTCTCACTATTCAAAGACCATGATCAAAGGACCATATGGAAAATTAACTAGTTAAGTATTTCTTACACACCAGGGTCTTTATCAACAAAATCAACAAAGAAATTTAAAAAACCCCAAAAAACCCCAATGAAACAAAAAACAACAACAACAAAACCCAAATATAACGCTGAACTTGAGCCAGCAGCTATTTACTCTGCATATCTGCAGTCACAAGAGGATGCCCTAGAGAATCTTGAATCTTATGCAAAGCTTATTAATAGGTGACTGTATCTTTTGTCAATCTCTGTTTTAAAATAATTTTTTTTTAGCCTCAAATCTGGTCTAGTTGCAATTGATTATGTTTGATCTAAGACAGTAAGATACTCCTCACTTAAAGATGTGGCAAGGAGAGGTAACAAGAAGTTTTCTTCCTGAAACCAGAACAATTTTTCCTGTGTCAACTTCAGGGCATATGGTACTGGAAAATCATTTAGAAGGGTCTGTGTCGAGATGCACAGGCAAAGAGCCTCCAGTCAGCAAGTAAGTAAACTGTCAGCTCATCCCAGCAAGGCAAGAAGCACCTGCCTAAAGATCAGGTAAACTCGCAAAAAATATGTCAGAGGAATACAAAGGAGACTTGAAGAAAGGATGAGCCAAAAGCAGGTTTGGGTGGATGTGTGCATGTATTGTTACGAATTGTTGCTGGAACACAGCTAAACCAGATCAGTGTCTGCATTAGCAATACAGAAGCACACGCAGGACAAGAAAGCCCAAGCTTCACCCAGCCTCCATACAGGTACTGTCAAGGTCAGAGCTCAACCTCCACATCATTACCAGGTTCAGAAAACACTGCAAAAAACTGTTACTCCAAAAACCTGCACTCAGGCCTCCCTGTGCCTCAGCAGCCAGCTGTACCACCAAGCACCCAGTCTGGAGAAGTCTAAAGCTGCCTGAATACAGTCTCATGTACTCCAGTGCCTCCAAAAGGCACCAGAAGACTGCATTAGATACAGTGGTGGTGGATCCCAAACATCACCTTTTTAGTTCAGAGACAAGAATAAAAACTTTTTATATATATATATATGAGAAAAAACAAGATTAACAAGGCATGTTTCCCCATGGCCACTGCCACCTGGAATACCTTCCCTCCACTCAGCATGTTACCCCGCCATGTCACAAAGCTGTGTTGGAGAGACTCTCAGAGGCTGCCCTGGGCAGCCTGGCAGGACCCACCAGGATGTCTGCTGGTCCTGCAGGGCTGGGGATGGAGTGCAGCATTTGGAAAGCCAGCCAGGAGACAAGATGGCCTGTGGGGAGCTTCACTGCGATGCAGCGTGTACAGAGTGACAATGCCTCCCACACCGGGGAGCCAGGGAGGGTCAGTGCTCACTAGGGGATCACACAGCTTTGAGCTCTCAAACTGGATTTTTTTATCCACAGTGGAGCCGGGATATGAGTGGGACAGGCCTGCAGCAGGCTGGCCAGCAGCTCTGTTAGTCATGGCACATCTTTCATTTCAGTAAAAGCAAATTTAGCTGTGGAGTCATTTGCAACATCTTTAATTAACACACCCTGCTCCTGGTGCAGAGCAAGCACTCAGTGCCAGACAGGGTGCCCGTCTCATCACAGCAGCACAGCAGCTCTGCTCTCCTCACCCTCAGGCACAGTGACACTGCCTCAGGCTGGCGGCTTTGGCATTTAGAGCCAAAGGCTCCTTTTTGGCTCCAGAGAAAAAACAAAAATATCCCAGACATTCCACTAGATCACTGAGCAAATACCATGAACTACATTCAAGCAACGTTTGCTTAAGACCCAACAAACTAACTCAGTTAAGGAAAAAGGTTGCACAGTTTCCCTCTGGCTGTCACTGCTCCCTCACCCACACTGCCCACCATCCAGCCAAAGCCTTTGCAGCACAAACACGAGGGTCTTTGTGGGAACCACAGAGCTGCTCAGCACACAGAAATGCTCAGTAAATGCAGTAACGTGGCTTGGAGAAATATGTGGAGAACTATTTTATTTTGGAGAAGAAATTCAGAGGGAGAACAGATTGACCTGGGAACCATTTAACAGAACCATCGACTCTGACAGCCGCCCTCTGGTTTAGGAGGGAGGTAGGAAGGGACATCAGTAGTTAGTCTGTTTTATTCTGAGCAATCAAAGAGTAGCTCCAGAAAAAGCTGGAAGTGTCAGCACCAGTTAAGTCAACAGCCAGCATCTGACTCCTTTAGTGGGAAGAAAGCTGAACCTAAGTTTTAAAACAATGCTAAAGTTCTCCCTTGAAAACAAAACAAAATAAACAAACCCAGCAAGAAATGCATTCAACTCTTTACATCTTCAGAACTCCTTTGGAGAAAACGACTGCTGGGAAGCAGCTGCTCCTTCCCTCCATCATCCGTCTGTCCTCATGGCCACACTTGCAGCAGCCCTTCACAGGTGCCTTTATTTTCCCACATGCTTCCCAGCTGCAACCATGCACCAGGTCCTGTCTTAGTTCAGTCCCAGGAAGGGTTCAGTGCACAATTAAGGTGTAAAGTGATAGCACAGGGCAGTCGCTTTGGACATAATTCAATCCTCCAACTCAATCCCTTTAAAGGATGCATGAGCAGTGGCTATTTTTGATCCATCATTATTCTTCCAGGTTTTATAGGCTCCATGCTTCCAGGTAGCAGTAGCAAGTGCAGAAGGCAAAGCTGGAGCACTGTGAATGCATATAACTCCAGTTGAAAGAAAACCATATTACCAGCTTCACTGCTGCTGCTTCTGAGTTAGCCCAGAAAAGCCCTTTAAAATGGTGTCAGGCAGAGCAGAGGAGTTACCATCATCCAGGGTGGGTGCCCCAAGGCTCAGTCCCACAACTGCCAGGGCAGCATCTCAGGTGGATGGAGGGCAGAGCTCACCCACAAAGGACCTCTCATTCCTCAGCCACCAAGTAGGACAAACATTTCAGGGACAATGGACGTCAAGTGCAGGACACATCTCTGACATCCTGTCCTAGCTCTGAGCAAGTACACGCCAGAGCACAGAGACATGTGATTCTGTGATCCCAGCCAAATAAAGCCACCAGTCCTCCCAGAGCAGAGCTGCCAGGCCTCACACTGACAGTGCTTGGGGAGAGGAGCAGGGGACATCCACCTCTGCAGAGGACCTACTGGAGCAGAGCCCTCCTTATCCCATACAACTAGCCCTATCACCCACACCAACCACAGTGCCCGGGGAAGAGGGGGAAGAAACACTGACATTTGGCAAGTCCAAGATTTAGTAAATAAATGTACTGGAGGAAAAAAAGTTTTATCCTTGACAGCTTAATTTTGAAGCTCTGAGAGGAACAAAAGCAAACAAGAAAAAGCCCAATGGTTCCGCAGGCCAAACAGCCAGTACGGGATAAATAAGCAGCAAGCAGAGCTCTCCTTCAACCCTGAGAAACACAACAGTCTGAGCTTTTCACCTTTTATTACATCAGGCTGCTGCTCCACAAGCCTCTTTATAAACCACCCTGGGTATTAAACTACTGTCCTCAGTTAGATCTAAGAACATCTAACTTCTATCCAGCTACCAGAGTCTCTGCATAATTGGCAAAATGGTTAACTAAGCCCAAACACAACCTCAGCAAGTGCCAGCTCTGCTCCCTGCAATCTCCTGTTAGCAAAAAAAGGATTGCCTCTTGCATTTTATTTTCCACCGAACAGGAAGCTCTTTTTGTGGTTTGGCTTGCAGGGATGAGCCTGAAATGAAATCAAGTGGAACTGGCAAACTGCAACTAGCTTGCAGAGACACTTGGGTCCCAATGTGAAAGGAAGATTTACACTGCACTATTTAAAACTCAAGAAATCAATTTAACAGCAATTTTAAAATGTCGTGATGGAAGACATAACTGAATGAACAAATACATCGATCATACACAACCTCAGCAGGGCTGCTGGACACCCTGCTATACAAGTTGCTGATTATTTTTATGCCCAAACACTTTCATTATAATGGTAGTTAGACCATGTTCCTTTGTCTCCTTTCACTGCCCCACATAACTTCCTTTCTTTGTGCCCAGTTACCACTGGGTCGAAATTAATTCTTGGATAAGCCAGTTGATTTCCCATTGTCCTTCAAGAGTCTTCCCAGGAAAAGCAGAAATGTGGAGGCTGCCAGGGAAGCGAGAAGAAAAACCAACCCACACTGCAGTCACCAGTTGCAATTACTTGGAGACTCCTTCACACAAAGCCCTTCCAAAAACTCCCTCCTGACACCTAATAAGCCTCCCCTTTGAGAAAGCCCCTTCTGCCAGGACAAAGTAGCATAAGTTTGTATAATCATGATCTACTCCCAAACAGACATCTACCTTCACATTTACGTTCAAATTACAAAGAAGGCTTTCCCCCTACACATTCTATATTTACATGAGGTTGAAACTGAACATGGAAATCTGATTAAGCAAACCATTGTACTTCCGAAAGCTTTTTTGGTCCGGGGCTCCTCACAGCTGTTGTCTTGCGGCAGAGGGAAGGAGCCCTCAGGCAGATGGTGGGGAGCAGGCTGCTTGCTTTTACTTTGTTCCCCTTCCTTTCCAACCCACAGAAAGCTCACTTTGGCACCAGTCCTACAAAAACTTCTCCAATTGTACTTAATGGAGCGTGCAAAGGATGAGTACAGGAATGGCTATATCACTTGGGCCACCATTTCCACCGACCCACATGCATTTTACATACTCTCCAAGCCTCTGGAAACTGAAGTACTCCCAGAAAGCCACGCAGAGTGCATGTTTTTCAGGATCTTTTATGGCTGGGACCTGTCCTCAAGGTTCCCTTTTTTGTGCATTCCCCATGAGATCCTTGTATTTCTCCTTTAGTTCTTCCTTTCCAAAGAATGTGCCAAGTAATAAAACTGAACAAAGCCCATGTTACTAAGACATTCAGTTCTGGAGACCAAACATCTCAACTGCACTTGCTTCCTGGCACAACTTGACAACACCTGAAATTAAGACCAAAAGGGAAGGGAGCCAGCTTGAGGGACCACAGGAGACGACTACAAATTGGGTTTGTATTTCAAGAGTAATGTCAGTCCTACATCACAGGAAAAACAGAAGGAAAATAATGACAACTAAACCATTTCAGTTCTTCCTTCCTTCCTGAGTGTCACAAGACCAGTAACATTCAAAAAAAGAAAAAAATTACAAAACAAACAATAGACACTACAGACTCCTAGAAATTGCAGCACTTACCCCTTCTGCTATCCTCCACATGCTGCAAATGAAACATGCTGCCCAAAGAGAACAGGGGAACACAGAAATATCACCCCCCCCATATAAACGTAACTACACCTGCATCTTCAAAATCTCCCATTAAAATGCTTGGTCATTAGTTTTATGTGTCTTTCCTGCAATGCTATATGAAATTAATTTGATGACTTTGAAAAACCTTTATTTCCAGCTCTCACAAGTTTCAGCATCTTCAGGAAAAGCCTTATTTGAAGGTTTGAGAAGAAGAAATACAGTACCTACACTGGGATGGAGCTATTACTCTGCAGCGACGAAAAACAGCCTGCATATTTCAACTTGAAAGAAAGCACGAAATAAATTATTAAAAAGGAAATATAGTTAAACAACTCTTTTTATTGCTAAATGAGCCCTTAGATAACTATGCCTGATTTACCATTTTGTTTGTTTGTGTTATCAAATTCTGGATCAGGGCCACAGCAACACAGGCTCAGCACAGACAGAAATAATACTATGTTGCTGCCTGGAAGTTTCATGACACTGTATTACAATTTAACCAGAAAATTCCCACTCTACAATGCAACAGTATGTTAGCCAACTAACCAACAGTTTTAAAAGAACAAATACACCCCATGGAATATAATGATGGAAGACAATGGTGCCACACAGTTTTTAATTCATTTCCAAAGCCATGGTTCACAGCGTGTCCAAGGTTCTGTTTTCACATTGGATTTAGTGCTCCTCTGTGCCTTCAGTACAGTCACTTCCTATTTGCACAGTATCTTTCCAAAAACCACAGAAAGATCTGAAAGTGATCCTTAGCCCCTGAGAGCAACCAGTGAATTGGGTATTCATGCAGGCTACCTGGGCTCCAGAAAAGTTTGTCTACTGGGAGTTTCTCTGGGCTGTGAGAAGCCTTTAACAGTGACACAGAGGGAGCCTCCCTCCTTTTCTGTCTGATTTAATCACAGCATCACTTACCCAACTCTCCAAAAAAATCTAACCTTGCCTCCAAAACATTCTCTTGGCATGTATCTCAGGTCTAAGCTGATGAGCATCCACAGCAGCCTGAAGGCACAGTCCTTAACCACCTGGAGCAAAAACCAAGACACACGGGACTTCAATGGTGCTAGTTTCTACCAAGAAGAAAGGAAAGATGAAGCTATGACTTGAAGAGCCTGGAAGGTGGCACTCCAAAGTGGAAGACTGGAGGAAATAAGGGGAGAGGGGTAAAGGTCTTTATCTCTGTGGAGAGCTCTGCTTATCACTGCTGCAATTTAGATCATCAACCACAGCAGCTTTCTCCCAGTACAGTTTAGATGGCTGCAGGTCAGACCGAATCACTATTCACACTAGTTGTACAGCAAACTCCTACGAGCTTCCTTCATATCCACAGTTCATCTCTCTGGTATTACAGAGGTCGTGGCATTTACAAAGGGCAGAAAATTAATTTTCATAGCTTCCACTGTCCCTGAAATTGACTTTCCAAAGACAAAATCTATAGTGAATAGCCCCGCTGTCGATCTGTTTGACAAAGGACAAATTGGTGCAAATTTTAGGGATCAAAGGGAAAAAAGCAACTACTTATGATAGAAATAAATAAAACTTTCACTGTTTTTCTTGACACTTACTGTCTTCATGCAACAATAAATACCTGCAGTTAAAAATATAATAATCAATAACATTATAAAAGGCCCCAGTCTTGCAGTTCTCAGCCAACCAAAACTGCCATCCAGATTTAAAAAATTGCTCCAATTTATATTTGCAGAGGATGTCTGTATTTGTATGAATAGTAAAAAAGAAAGGATATATAGGTCCAGTAGCAAAAAGGAACAATAGAATCACTACTGATTCAGAGCAACCACTGAACCGTCAGAGCACCCCATCCATCTACTCCCCATAGGCTATGTTGCTTTAGGAGAAGTTAAGGCAAAATAAATATAACAGCAGGCCCACTCACTCCTATTTTCTATCTTCCTCTTCACAGTCTGGCAGACATTGGGACAACATGGCCAAGCCATGGGGAGCAGAGCGCCTGCCGGGTGCTTTGCCACTGAAGCTCAGACACCTGCACTCCAGCACTGCTTGGCCTACATGGGGGGTAGGGCCAGTTCTGGGTAAAGCAACATTAACTCTCTGAAATCACTCTTCAGTCTATAAGTGTCTCTAAGCAAAACAAACCCATCCTATCAAGCACAAGCCATTCCATAGCACAAGCAGCTCAATGAGGTCTTCCCATCTGAAAGTTAACATGTTACTAACTATAAATGCAGTATGTATCTGGTAAAAATCTTATAAGCCTGATGATTGTTTTCTATACGAACAATTACTCACTTTCCAGTAACAAGGTGTTTCACAGCTCTGATACAAGTAAAATTCTTAGTCTTACCATTTTTCATAATCCTACATTTACAATTTTCCATACAGTTATTAAAATTATTTAATAGAATAAGCAGACTAATAGCTCTTGATCGTATCAAACCAAGTGTCCAACCAGCGCATAATGCTTTCTTCAGCACTTTCCAGTATCAGACAGAAAGGCGAGATAAAGCAGCAGGGTCTGAACTGACAAAGCAATGGCCAAGACAGGAATGAACTGCCCACAGGGGAAAGCTTCTCTTTCCCAAACAGCAAGAACCAAATATTTCAAGGCATTTCAAGAAAGCCCATGGGTTTAGAGTGCTTTGAGATCTTGACAGAGATTTTCAGAAGAGCACAGACAGCAACACGTGTTGAGCATTTTCAGAAAAGCTGACCACTCTTTCAGTACCTAGGAATACAGACAGAAAATTGGCAAGACAGATTGATGTGTTCATTAACAAATGAGGAATTACTTGTCTTTTAAAATTCTGTGGCTTCCCCATCTAGGCTGAAGTAGGCAAAGTCAAAGTGTTCCCGTTTCTAGGGAACCTAATACAATGCTGATAGGAGACACAGTTGTAATTTCACTCAGAGGATTAGAGTTTTTGCTGTCTCTCCTAACAGTCTGGTTTCCTACCAAAGCTCTAATTGTTTTGGTTAAATACTTTTAAATAGAAAATAACATATATTTTAGGTTCAATTATGCATGAGCTTAAAAATAACAGTGCAATAGAGAGAAAACAGTAGTTTGGGTAACACAGAATTTACTTGAGATTTACTTTAGGCTAAAAATGTAGATATTTACAGTAAAAGCACACACTATATTATTTGTCCCCTATCATCTACCTCTAGCCTTCCACCCTTTGCCTCTGCTGCCTCCTCATCAAAAACAAGTTGGTATCTCTTGCTGGGCTGAAAACAAGTAGAAGATTCTTTAATTAGTGTGCAAACACAAAACCAGCATTGAAGTTCAAGCCATGTATGCACAAATCAAATCTGAACAGGCCAACCTAGCTATTCCTAGGAGGGAATTTACAAGAAAACATACTGCTCCTATAAGAAACTCACAAAAAACCCCAAAAGCACCAAACAAAAAAACCCAATGTTTTTTTACTCCAGGCAAGGGCAGGCAGCACATGATGTTTCTTTGGAGGATCTTGTTTACCTTTTCTATTCCAAGGAGAAGCAGCTGAAATAGAGGTTAGTCCCCACCTGTAAAAACAAGTACTATGGCAGACAATATGAACTATATGTTCATCTTTTGTCATTAGCAAGATAAGATTTTTATTTTCATTTAAAAATTGCAGATAAAAACCAGCTTCATCTCCCTTCTCACAAAAGCACCAAAGAGATTATAAAGATCTCCACGTTTAAAACAGCCACAGCATGAACAAGGCAGTCCCTCCCACAGCAGCAAGATCACACAATCTGCACAAGTGAACTGGAGACCAGCCCTTGTCAGGGTAAACTCACCAACGCCCAGAAATGGCATTAATGCACCCTATCACAATGCCTGTCACAGCCTGAGGTTCCTCAGACACCAAATTGCTCTACAGTATACACAGACAGCTTCCTATCTGCACGCATAAAGTGACACTATGCTATTCTAACTGGATATGATACACATATACATGTACTACAAAATAATGCCATTATTTATAACACCTTTCTTCACAAAGAGTTTAGCAAGCTGTATCATTAAATATAAACAGCAGCTGCCTCCATGTCCATGTACACCCCAGAGTTTAGAAGAGGAGGCAATGCATAGTATTACACTGGGAAACTGCAAGGGCAGTTTATGAGGGAGCAGAGTAATTAACGGATGTGATAATCAGACTCCAGGAGCCAGGTCCAGAGCGCTAACCTTGCAAATAGAGACAGTTTTCCAATGACTCCAGCACTCAGGACACTATCTCATTCACTGCACAGTGTCATTCAGAGTGGTGTCTCCCAAAACCATGGAGGAGTACTGCCTTTACACCACATCTGCTACACTCCCACTCACTTTGCAGAGCAGACCCCAGCTACACTAACACCCAAGAATCAGCAAATATAAAGGAGGGGTATTCATGAAGCACGGTAACCTCACATGTTTCTTGCATCTGCCTTCTTTCCTGCCTACTGTTTGCTCTGCTTCCTTCCTTCCTTTCCTCCTTCCCAGGAAGGTGCCATCCTGGCAGGGGAACAAGTGCCCCACCAGCACCACCTGCACCAGCCAGGTGATGGAAATAGGTGCGAGCTCCGTTTGCTTGGACAGAGTCCAGGCAGAATATGGAAGCTAAGAAAACCACAGCAAGCAGAAACTTTATATAGGGAAGGTTGGTAATGTGTGGAACAGGGAAAGAGCCATAATATGACCTCGAGAAAGTGCATGCTGGAAATGCAGCTGTTTCCAGAGCACACCCTTCAGAGAGAAGTGCATGGATGTCCCTGGATGATCCAATAAGGATACTCCTATGCTCCTTGTAGCCACTGAAATTGTGTTAATCTGATCTTAAGCCAGTGATTAGAATGAACACTGAAAGTTTTACCCAAACATTTTTAATTTAAGATATTGGGAAGAAATTTTAGAAGGTGAACAGAAGAAATTCCAAGGCATGGTCCAAAGAAAAGTGCGCATCTCGAGTGGGTCATACTGTAGAGGATACCAGCCAGAAAGGCTAATAAAAACAGAGAAGCTGTGAGATCCCAGCAGAACTGCCACCTGTGCTCTAATGGAGGTGATCCAAGAGGATGATTCCACAGTACCACATGCCAAAGCAAAATCTACTCTCCGTTATAAGGATGCTGCACTTTGGAAAAATGCATAACCAGCATGATTAGGTTCAGCACGCAAGAACTTGAGAGAAGCAAAAATCACTTTGGCTACTACTTATAGATTGGGTTTGGACTTGTATTACAAACTGTCTGGAAAAGATCAAGACACAGAGTCTTTCTCTTTGATGTAGAGTATAAACTGCTTTGGAGTTTCTTTTTGAGGGAAAGCAGCTTTTTCCTTTTATGCTTTAGGCAAGGAAGACATAACGTCCTTCACACCTTCCAACTAACACTTGAAACTTTTACACAATGTCAGGTATAAGCAAGATCTTGGTATCTGAACTAATTAAATCAAGGATGTGATGGCAATAACAGGCTTCATCTTGCTTGTGTCCTTCTCCAGTTCCAGAAACTAAGCTGCCACCTTCAGGGACCTACCTTTTTTTTTGAAATTCAAATGAAGTAAACACATACATTAAAAGAACAGAACACATACATCCAAGCTTGTCCTGCAAGTGTGGAAAAGGAGATAAATACCTGGACAAAATCATCACCTTAGGCCTGGAAAAATTCTGCAAGACTCAACCAAAACTAACAAAGATTCTTTTATGTAGATGGATATAACTACACCCAGTAACTTTGACTTCGGTACGTGAACAGTCTCTTTTCCTTGATCACTACATAACCTGTTAGGGAACGAAAACTCTTGCAATCAAAGCTTCATTTCATAAGCACTTCTCAGCAGATGATTCTCAGATGAAAAAGGCTTTCATCATACCTGAAGGGCATTATTACATGCATAGCACTGCAGGAAAACCAAACACCTATTCTGAGGACTCCCTGAATTCCTGGTTAAAAGGAGCTATCACTCTTTTCTTTTCCAGCCTGAAGTTATTAAAAAAATTACTGTATTTATATTTTTAATAAAAAATAGATTTGTGTCCAACTCTTTGATAGCAAATCAACAGATAGCAGGAATTCAAGGTCACAGAGCAAAAATTACGTTGGGCTCTCCAGTGGTCCATGTCAGCCCATGTGAATGTATCATGTGTTTTGGCAGCTGAGCACAGTGGTGCTCTGCCCCGCTCCACCCAGAGTGACTTCATGCAAAAGAGCAACAGCAAGGAAGATGTGATTGTGACATCCCTGAACATGAAAAAGCTGGTCAGGATACTCATGTCAGGGAGAAAACCCAGGGTAGAACTGGAGGCCCTGGGAACACACAAGGTGACTCCTGCTAGCGAAAACAATCCGCTCCTCAGCAACAGTAGTAAGAGTGTTCAAAAAAATGTTGAGTTCTATGATATGATCTTGTTTGACATGTCGTAACCAAGACAAGCTAGCCATCAAAACAACTTAAATCACCTGAAAAGCCCTGGCTCTGGTTCATCACTTGAAAACCAAATTCCCACGTGGATGTCTACCTGAGGTATTTCATACTGCCCCAAAGTTATTTGTAGCCATTGCCTAAGGAGAAGGTCATTTGGGCATTGACCTGTTCTGCACTCAGTCACCAGAAATGTGGCAACAAGCACACTGATGTCTGTCATTTGAAGCAATCTCTGGGTTTTAATGATGAAACATTTTTGGTGCCTACTCCTTCACCTCCTTCAACTGCACAGTCCATAGCCATTTGTATTGAAGGACTTGGACTAAAATGCAAGTCTGGAAAGCTCAGAGACACCTAACAAAACTATCAAAGTCTTCATATACTGTGTTTTGAGTGCGGAAATCTGTATTTCGTATATACAACTAGATGCCTGATACACCAGGTTTATGTATAATGTGGTAGTACATCAATGTCACGTAGGGAAACATCAAACTACTACAGATCTCCCATAACAGATGACAGTGAAATCATGGTGCCATATGATGAATAAGAACCAGGAGCCAAAATAAATACTGTGCTTGTCTCTAATGTAACCGAGGTACCGTTGCAACAGCTGTGTTGCACCAAAACCAAAACAAAAAAGGATCAAAATCCATTCTGCTGGCTTATGAAATCTTCCAGCATGATCAAGCCGTGGTCATATGGAGATGAGACATTTGCTTGGGTGAGTTAGATTAGTGAATTAAGAGGAGAGAAGTTATTATGCAAGGCATGCATCATCTCTCCAGGACAACAGGGGAAGAGAAGGAAGGAAAAAAGACATATACCAAAACAGAGCAACCAACATCTGGAAAGCCCAAGAGGTCAGATAAAGTACTTATACAGCTGTAGCACCAGATAAGACCCCCTCCCCGGCCTCCAGTCACATCCTACAAAACATTTCTAACCACCTCAGACTGGCCTGTTGGGGGAGGATGGTGCAGGTGGGGAGCATTACCCCAGATACAGGTGGCAGCAAGGAGCCCAAGCATGACCACCCACACCTCTCCTACCACCCCAAGCTGCTGCCATTTTTACTCAAACTAGAATGGAATAAGAGTGGCCCCATACGCACCCTGTCTCCTGGGTGGTGAGCAGAGCAAGAGATGGGGATCACACACTGTTGTTCCATCTCCCAGCACCAGCTGGCAGAGCTCAGTCACCAGGACATGGGCTGGAGCAGCACCTAGTTCTTCAGCAGTGCATCTGGGGGCTGAGCGCCTCTACCAGATCGGGGCAGGGAATCAGACCTTTTGTTTGTTGAAAGAAACCAAATAAAACCAAATCCAGAGGGATCTAGGAGTTCAGCATTTTATAACCTACATATGCTAAATGCTAAATTGTAAATGCAAGTTTCTGCTGTGAAACCACCAGGCACTACCAATGGAAACTCATCATAAAGAGGTGGAACCCACCAAGTTGATGGAGTACAAAAGGTTCCCAAATGTTTGGCTTAACTTCCTGAAGGCCTCTTTCAACCCTTAAATCATTGCTGGAAATCAGGTTCAAGAAGAGAAACTCAAAAGAAATCAATCATACGTTTCTCCAAGACAGTCCATTGCTACTTAGAAGGAAAATATAAAGTGTTTTTCTTCATTTGTTGAGACAAAAATGAAGAATGGCTTCCTATCGTAAGCCCTTAAAGGATGAACTATTTCTGCTACACTGATGTTTAACCTGCTTTATAGTTCTACCACCAAGAAAAAGGAACATCACTTCCAAAATGACTGCAATTATCTGTCATTAAGGATGCAGTTCATAATGCAGTACAAATCCCCAATAAAGTATTATAACTTCAGCTGATAATGTTTAATTTTATCTCAATTAAGTAATAGCCTAGAAAGTAATGGCTGCCTTTGCAACTTGAATACAAACCAGCAAGCACATAAAGATTTTGCTCTTGAAGTGTTTGCATACTAATCCCTAGTGTATTTAATGTCACAAGATGACAGCCCCTGTGGGTACCCATATTCACTACCTAGTCACTTGTGAGATGAAATCATATAACTTGAAAAAAATCTAATATCCCTGGAAAGTATCAGGTCAACAGAAAACACAACTGGCATTTGCAATTAAAAAAACCAACCAAACAAACAAAACTAAAACTGCACAAATCACCAAAACCCAAAGAACCTGTAAGAAAGAATTCTGAAACTCTGAAATTTCGGGGCTGGCCTGATACAGCCTCCCATCATGGGAAGCTGACACTTCAAAGACTGTTTGAAGAATGCTGGTTGATGTCTGTGCCCAATGCAAAGCTGTAGCCACACAGATATCAGTGATGCCACAATCATTTATCTCACCAGGGGCTGTGTGACCACCACCAGGCATGATGTGAAACAAGAAAGGATCTGTAGTCTATGCAACCAACTCTTCCCTCTTTTTCAAAAACAACCATTAAACTTAACAGTGCTCTGCCACAGACACAGTCCAGAGGGAATCTTAATTCTTTCTTAGTCACAGAGATATCCCATCTTCATTCAGAATTGGAGCTCTATCAAATGCATTTATTCAGAAATATTCCTCAAGTTCCTCTTTCAACAGCTGCCTTCACAGTTACATATGTAAAAAAAGTAGGCTGGAGTTACAGATTAATCTCACAAAAGATAATTAGATTGATTTCAGTAGTTTGAATAGTAATTATAATATGAACTAGAAATTGTTCACGGTAATAAAAATGGTTATAAACAATTCTAGATCCACAGAGTATGATGAATGATTTGTTATGACACTGAATAATGTTTTAAATATTGCATTGCCTAAATTCCAGCAGACAGGACCATATTCAAATTTAAGGTAACTCAAATTTCGTTCACACCAGAGGTTTGCTTGACCCACAGGATCTTAATTAAAAAATATGGATACAGCCAGTTGGCCATAAATGGTTTTGCCAACAAGGTCAATTAAATGTGATGTTTTATTTTAATTTGCTTGATTAAAAAAGCAAATCTTGAGCAAGCTACTGGGAGGTTTCTGTCCTGTAAGCACAATGCAATCTCAAAGTGTCAAAATGAATCTTGGAAGCAACACTAAAGCTGGATGAAAAAACTAGCATAGTCCAAACCACAATAGGTTATATCCAGCAATGGATGCAGAAGCTTGAACATCTGCCTCCAACAATGACATGCTTCATAATGGCACCTTCTGGGAAACAAATATTCTAGCAATCCAACTAAATGCCATTTTCAATTACTATTTTTAAACTTTAATCCACCTTTGGCAACCAGCTACTTTTAACAATTCCTCCTACTATTTTTCTGAAGTAAAAATGATGGAGAGATGTTGGTTTGTTTTTGTTGCTGCTTGACAGCTAATCAAATTCGATATTTATATTGTACTGGGATAATGAAATGTCAAGAAAAACGTTTCTGAAGATAGTAATTTAACCTTCAGCAATTCAATTTCATTCAATGGTGTCTACACACTTGCAGATGATTGTATGATAAACCCTTGCAACCTCATGGCAGAAACAGACCCTTCCCCTCTTGGATTGCTGAGTCTGGAGTGCCACTCGGTGGTCAAATATAAACATTCTTGTGACAGACACCCATCTAACACCACCAGTCAAGTGGATTGAGTCTACGGTTTAGGATACACTGGATTTGGACACAATCATTCTGCAGTTGCTTCTATAAGAGCCTAACATAATAGGAAACATTTTTATTTCTTGTAGAAACTCTGGTGACAGTCAAAATCCCTTCACTGAACTGGAGAAACTCTCAACTCTAAAAGCCAAATCTCTCACACAAAAAACCCCTCCAAACTCAACAACCAGCTCCAGAGCCAGGCTATAACAAACATGTCTTCTGTGTACCGAGCACAGAGAGGGACCTGTAACCCATCCTCACCAGTGGGTGACTGTGGATTTTGTAGTACTGGGAAGCTTGCATCTATTTATTTATTTATTTAAACCTAAACGATCAGTTTCTTCACATAAGCCAATAAGTTTACTTTAAACAGGGAAAGAATCAAACCTGTAGATGGGACAGGCAAACAACAGCTTGCAAAGCTGATCTTGCATCACTCTGACCTGGCTAGCCTAGAGGGCAAAGCACTCCCTGTACCAGCAGAAAACCTCCACTTCCTCCTACTCAGCTGCCTTCCAGATACTGAGATGCAACTTTATGTTCCTACTTGCTCCTTTACAGAAGAAGCAGCCACCACCAGCAGCACTCACATTCAGCACAGGTACCACACAGCAGGCAGGTGGTAAAGGAAAAGAGAGATAAAATTAGATATGCATAACGCACATGATTGATCCTTCAGAGAATAAGAAAAAATTCAAGTAATACTACCAAAAATTGAAGAACTTCTGTACTATCACTTGAGTTGAGTTGTACTGTTCTTTTTCCTCTTGGACAGTACAATACATGCGAATGGAAAGCAGAAGTTACTATCTTGGATGAAGATTCTTAACTATAGAAATGAAGTATTATTATACCAAACAATGTCAAGCATCCATTATTATTCATATTTTTAATATGAGCTTTTCAAATTGCTGGCCAGCCTCCCAGAACATTTTTCCCTCCTATTTTCCCTCAAGGATAAATGGCTCACGGTAACATTTAACAAATCTAATCAGAGTGCACTTTTATGATAAATATTACTATCTGAATAAATCCAGATCAGATCAAATTAGTTGAATATACAGTCTTCTTCAATATCCCATCCCCATCAGTTCAAAGAGATGAAAAAATACTATCTTTTTAGAACCTGGTATCGGACCATAAACAACTGTCAAATACAACACAAGGCAGGAAAAGACAATGAATTCTTAATTCAACAAGACATTAACTCATCCTGCATCAATCCATACCACTGGGCAAGGCTCCTGCCCTGACATGACTAATTCACAGGCATCAGTCTAAAGGAAGAAGAAACTGCCTGTAAAGCCAGAAGTTGCTGCATGGGAGATTTGTACCCATGTGGGAGTCTCAGAGGCTCAGGTCTACTGGAAGGCATGTTTACCCTGCTCACTTCATCTGAGCCTAGGATGCTGGAAAAATTTACAGTGACACAAAGTAAAGTCACCACCACTGTGCCTGCACTGCTGGCAGCACAAATCTTAGAAAAAAGAAAAAAGAAGAAAAAGAGGAAAAAAAATGAAGGGGAAAAAAAGGAACAAGGTGATCAGACAAAACCCACATGATTTTTGTAAGAAATCCAGGAGCTCACTGTTCCCTATGATTTCATCACATGAGGGGCCACAAGAAGCAGCTCTGGAATGCAGAAAGCTGTCTGTAGCACCATTTCCTAATCAGTTCTGGTGTGCTGAAACCACATCATCCTTCCACAAAGGAGATGCTAGCAGAGCCCTGAAAGATGCCAACATTTCCACTGAATCAGCTACAAAGCCATAATCTGTTTTTGCCCTCAAAGATATCAAAACCAGTATTGTCCAAACACCTTTAAATCCCTGTGTCCTAATAAAAAATGTGGTCTGACCAGTGAACATCTGCAGACAGCTGCATCCTGTATTATTCAGCACTTGAAAATGGAAAAAAAAACCCAGAAAAAAAAAAAAAAGACATGATTTGCTGTGAGCAGGTGAGCTACACCCTGGAGACGTGACATGTGCCACAACCACATTTCAGGAAGCCTGAAATCCAACTAGCTTCATGATTGAGGAGAGCAGCAGTGGGCTGGGACAAGCCTACAGAGCCCACTGCTGTGGGGACAGAAAGCTGTGCCCAACTGGTCGAGTGCCTGGCGAGTAGCAGCAAGCTGAGCTCCCCAGCTCCTTATGCTTTTCATACGACTTCAGCAAAGTGCTTAAGCACAGGAACCTACCACATGATCACTGTATAATAGGGAATATTTACTTTTGTGAATGACTATAAACAGAAGGCTCTTGAAAGAGCTTACTCTCCAACAGGACCCCCTAAATATTTACATTCTGTGGGCTGACGTGCAGCAGGGAGTGTTTACTGCCCAGGCTGCTCTGACTCTGCTAGATGGAGAGCCTGCGCACAGCACAGGGCTGTCCGACCTCTGTCAGGGCAGGGGCTCAGCTGCGGAGCACAGGTTGCTCCTAAAGTTCATTTGCAAATAAGCCACGTGCCATTTTTCCTCCCAGGACATTGAGTCACAATCTCAAATGCCCCTGAGCAGCCCCAAAAGGGGACAGGATACAACTCTGCTCAGCACTGCAACAGACACATCTGAATGAGCTTCGGTTTGTTTATTCTAGAAACTGAAGCTGCCTCTCCAAAGCAGCCCTTCCTTCCTGCCTAAATGCCATTTACTACCTTGGTAAGCAAGAAACCTAAGATGAGTGAAAAAGGGGAAGGAATGAAATAGGGACAGTTGAGTCATTTCTGTGTCATGACCGAAGCTTTTATTAATTGTGAAAGTGCACACTGCCCATTCACCAGCCCACTTTTCAACTTCCCATCTACAGACAGAAGACATTTACCAAAAGCAAAAGAAGAGTCTGAAGATTTGCAATAGGCGGTGCCTGTTCTGAGATAGCTCTAGTTTATAATCTTTTTCCTTTATTGCTATTTAATGACTCATATCATGCGACTCTTCCCATTCCTAATGTCTGCTGCTGAAATCTCCTCTAGAGAGATAGTACGTGGATGCCTGAGGGAAAGTCAGAGAGAAAGATAACTACAAAAATCATGGAAGCTATCATTTTCTAAGGCTGCACTGAAACAGATAAATTTTCCATTGCCAAGATTAGTTCCTATGGTATAGTGTATGGGGAGATGGACAGATTTCTTTACATGGGGTTATAGGATGAATCTTTCCATCAGATATATGTACAGACATATATGAAATAACTTATTTGAAATCAGCTGAATTACTTTCATGTAATTCATGAAATGAGAATTTCATTAATTTTCTCTGTGACTTGGAAGCTGGAAAATCCAACTGATTGTCAGAGAAAAGGTGCATCTTCTTTTGGGATCAAGCCAAGAACAGAGAAAACAAAACCAGATGTTATCGCAGCATAAAGACCCATTTGTTATTAACTAATTTCATGCATGATAACCTGTTAAACTAAAGCTGTAACTGTCACAAATTGGTCCAATATCTATTTCATCAGTACAGATTATTTGATTCATCTTGGTTAAATATGAGCCACACTGTAATTACTGACCAAAACTGCCTTTAAGCCTTGCTCTTCACTTCTGTACATTCCCCCAAGGGAACGTACAACAATCCTAAACATTTTGGTATGGGCTGTTTTATATCATAGCAACTAATATAGTTGCCTCCTGCTCTCAAAACTTTAAGTAACAAATCTCTGTTTCAACAAATGTGTATTATCTCACTGCTGGCCAACATCCCTGACAGCACAGGTAAGTGAAGATGTTTTATATAGAACATAAAATGGGAAATCAGAGACCTATCCTGTGGAAATCAATAAAACCCACATGATTCCGTGACTAGGCTTGAAGAGATTCCTCACAGATTTCCCTGAAGAGTTATGGCTAAGCATTTAAAAACTGAGGAGATTGTAAAACCAATGCTAGGGCATTTTCCAAGTGGGCAGATGACTTAATTTAGATCATAGCATTGCTATGACTCAGTAAAACACACATTACAGTTAAATAACAATAGATATTCTTTTTAAAACAAGCTTGGCTAGTGCTCTTTGACCAGCGCTGCACAGCTTTTGACACTCAGTCAAGAAGACTCCTATGAGCAGGTCGCATCCTCCCCTCCTGCCCACCAGCCTTGCAGCCCTGTGCCCAAGTACCTCACTGCACTGCCCTTCCAACACACACTTGAGCTGGCTGGATATCCACAAATCTGTCTGCAAAGCACTCGCTGGTGGAGGGATCACAGTATGGACACATCTTCTGTGCTCCCCCTGCCATGTGCAGTGGGAGACAGGGAGATTTCCCAGGTGACAATCTGCAGGAAAACTGCAAGGATACTGCATAACTGCAACTGCATGTCGAAAGAGACTCTGCAGCAAGCAATGAAAATATTTTCCTTTTTTTCTCTCTTTCTTATGACACTGCAGAAGGCATCAACAACCTCTGGCTCCCACCGAGAGAAGCTAACTGCGCTCAGTAGATAATGCCTCTGGAAAGAATTGCACAGAAAGAGGTGTGTGTTCTGCCATGGACTGTGGCTGAAGCTGAAGACTGCCAGCCTGCTCATTTGCAGACTTGAGGAACTGCTGCATGAGATGCATTGCAGAGGTCAGCCCCAGGCTTCTTTCCTCCATGGCAGCATGAAGCCATGAGGTGCTGGGACAAGCCAGTGTGTGCAAGGACCACAAACAGACCATGTGCACTGTGTTCCTGATGCTCTGTTCCCACCTACTTCCTAAGCAATATTCAAGGTGGGTTTGACACAGAAATCTACTTGGATTAAGATTTTTTTCCTACACTCTACTTATCTGACATTTTATAATCTGTCTTGCTTAGATGCTAGCTACCTACTTCCCACCTATCTAGACCACTGAGTGCCCAGAGGATACAGACAGAGAAGAAAGCATATCCCTTCCTCCTCCAAGCACCAGCTGATGCTGCCCTTCCCAAGCAGCCAGAAGAAGCTCTACCCATCTTTGATGCCCTGGCTCTTGCCATGCAAAGCCTCTAACAGCATCATTAAAGGATTCCTCAGCTAATCAGGAAAGCAATTTATCCTTGCAATTATCAGAGTACCTCACAAATCTTCCAAGTGTCCTCCAAACAGCACTGGATTTGCACTGACGGAGTAATTGCTTCCTCTCTGGCAAAGGTGAAAAACTGAGGGGCACCTTAGACTTCAGTTAAGGTGGCAGAGATGGGATGACCTCAGGAACACTCTCGGTCCTCTCCGGCTCCAGGGACAAAGCCATCAATGCCTTGCTGCTAAACAGCTGGGGATGAACTCCTTGAAACATACAGGTCTTTCATCACAGGTGCCAAGTTGATAACCATCAGTCCCTAATGTAAATAATGGATTTCATTTCAATTGATAAGTGTCACGTACTTCGCATCAGAAGAACCTCTATTGGTAAAAGGGATTAGAAAACCTGGAGTTGACTCAAGAAGGCTTTGAAGCTTTTCCCTGGTGAATTTCTCCTCCCAAGTCTCCATCATTTACTTATTTCCATCTCTGTAAACAATATTATTTTACCCACCAAGTTTTGCAAATTCCAGTAACTTTGGTAGCAACTCTCCTTAGGTGTGGAACCCAGGCCCAGGGTTAAACAATGTTTTGCCAATTTTGTAATGTCATTAAAACCCAAGGAAAACATTTGTGTTTGCCATGACTTTGATGTGAAATGCATTTAAATTAATATGCTTAGGTGGGGCTTGGGGCAAAATCAAAAACCCCACATGGGACATAACTACATAGGAAAGCAAACTCAATAAGCTTTGCAGAAATCATTATAGTGATCCAAGAAACAAAAACAAAACAAAACAAAAAGCCCACCATTGTTAACTTGCTGTAAGAATGGCTAAATTACAAAGACAACAGTGCAATGTTATAGTCAAAACACGTAATCATGAAAGAATTTCAGATTTTTCCTTGAGGCCGCTGCAGCTCAGGCCCCTAGTGAGTCTGTGCACAGAATTTCTATTGTCTTCAGCTGGAGACTTTTGTATGGATGAATCACTAACTAAAGGATGACCCTAACAAGGGCAATCCTTTAATCAAAACATTTTTTTTATGTACCAGTTATGAAGTGCAAGGATATTTTCATAACAAATTTGACACCAAATTAATTTTTTGGAGAAAAATTAGGAAAGAGACCAAATAAACCCAGAGTAAACTTAGAAAACAAAAAGGGTTTCCATGGAAGTGTTTTCATGCCACTAGAACATGTTTAAAGTGCTTATATATATATATATACACACACAAATACACCAATGCACATATATATATTTTCAAAGCCAAGCATTACAACAATTTTTTTTCAACCATGAGAATTCAGAAAGCGTTCCCAAAATTATCAAAAAAGAAACTAATTTTCTAGAAATATAAAAACATTAAAAAATACATTTTCAGAAAAAGTTACTTCAACGTTTCCAGAGTTATGCTAAAATTTGAGGAAATGAAACAAGAAGAAAAGGGAAGAAAAAAAAAGAAGCAATCTCTAAAAGTGGTTGCAGTTGGTTACCAATATCCAAACTGCATGGCAAAGAACAGAGAACTGCCAGCCTGTGGTTGCAACCTGCATTTCCTAGCAGCCAAATCACGTAGAAATAATACAAAACCACTCTAAAAAAAGATATTCGGAAAGTCTGCATTACTGTACGTTCACACAGCCTGCACACACTACATCATCTGGGTATATGATGGTCATTTATCCTGAAAAGCAAAACTCCTCAGCAAGAGAAAGAGGCCCAGGAACAGGCATGGATGCTCTGCCACACAGGTCAACCACTTCTCTCCCTAGCTCTCACCACATCCATGGTGCTGTGGGCATACTCTGACCCATGGATATATGAATGAAGTTAAGTATACATGCAGCACTGCCCCAGACATAAAAACAGTTAGTCAAAGACAATTTTTCTAAAAATAGAATCATTACAAAACCAAATCTGATTTATTTTTAGCCTTATTAAAACATAATGCAGTGCAAGACAAAGCAAATCAGAATGAAATCACAGAAAGTTCAGGATCTAGAAACAGCATCATAATTCCATGCCAAATTTTCATTCAGTTACTGCCTTGGAATGACTCCAGGCTCACACCAGCCTGTCAGAAGACAATTTGCCACCATATATGTGAAATCCTCCTCTGAGTCAGTGCAAAGAAGCTACAAAAAGCCTGAAGAACTCAAAGAATCTTTGTAAAATAAAGGCACAAAGGGGAGTCCAAGAATCCTAAGCAAAAATATTTTGCTTTGTCCAAGTATGCACATGTGGAAAAAGTGCCTCTGAAACAACTGCAGTTTGCAAAACATCAGCACACAGAAGTGCTGAAATTACCTCTCCACCCAAAAGCGAAGTGTTTGCAGCTGCTCCTGTAGCCTGTTCTGGTCGGTTGGAAACCTGTGCACTGCACTCCTTTCTCTTCTCCTAAACCTGGAGAGGAGGGAGAAGAGCCATGACCCTTCTGTTTGCTTTTGGCTTTTCAGAGCTCAGGACACCAACCACAGACTTTCCAGAAAAGAGAGCTACATGTCAAGAACCAAAACCACCTATTCTTGACAAACAATTGCTTCCAATCCATGGCATGGCAGGCTGCCTCCTACTTATTAAAGCACCTCCATAAAGCAAGCTGTATTTCGATCAGCATTTCCTGCCCAGACAGTATTTTTCACTGAGCACTCTTTTCCCCTAAGAGGTTATCCTGCAAGAGCTACCAAAAATTAAGTGGTTTAAAACTAGAGTTTTTCAGGATCTTAAGAGACATTCTTAAAAAAACCCTGTCTCTGGCTCTGCATTCTGTTTGGGTGCCAGCCTTAGCAACGGCAGCGTTCAACAGAGGGCATGGACAGACGTGCAGATAAACAGCGCAGTCCTCTGAGCTGCCACGTCCCAGGAAGAAATACCTCAAAAGTTTTCAGCACAGCTCCCAGCAGCAGCAGCCCTCAGCTACAGACAGGCCAGGCAGCCCTGGCTGCTGCAGTCAGTGTCACTGCAGGATGCTCTCACCCTGTACCACAGGGCTGTGACTCTGCAGTAAATGAGTGATTGCATACTAATTTGGAAGGCTGTGATGTTTCTGTCGCTTGCTGGTTTCTCTGTCCATAAGCAATAAAGAGCCCTTTTCAGCTCTCAACCTGAAAGCAATGCTATGAAAAAAGGGACAAACTCCAAAGGAGAGGGGCAAGGAAAACCTTGGGTGGCCTTGCTGCCATTTGAATCAAGCAAGCAGTTTGTAAGAGTACAGGGAGCAACCAAAACCAAGCAGGCACATCAGACATACGGGGCACATTCTGCTCAGCTCCAGCCTCATGCCTTACCTCAACCCATGCACACCAAAGTCAGCTAGGGGAAAAACAATGAAGAAATGTGACACTCTATGTGCCCTTGCTGACCATCCCTTGTTACTCTGTTCATGAAAGCTATCTATAATTCAGCACACCCACATGACAGCAAACCAAACACAGCAGAAAAGCAACAGACATTCTATCAAATAAGACAGATGTGTGTAATAACAGCAGTAACAAGACTGTAAGTACTCCAGTTAACTCCTTCCTGCCCTTATTCATATTTCACTGAGATAAGAATACGAAATTATCCTGAAGAAAACAGTCATGAAATTATGATGTCACATCACTCATTGTGTAGCAGCACAGCCTTTCCCCTCCGTGTGGGTACTTAAAAGCTTCTCTCCTTTTTTGCATCATGTCTAAAGCACATGCACAACAGGTTCCTGCTTATGTGGAAAAAAGTGCTTTTTTTGGCAAAGTTATAACTTGCCTCTGTAACATCCTACATATTTTAAAGTTTTCCTTGTTCTTTCACCCTTCAGATCATCAGCTCAGATCTCTGCTGTGCTGCTTCAGCTAAGGGAGGGGAAGAGGGTGGAGAAGAAGGGTCTGCTTTTGGCTCCCATTCACCCTTCCCAAAGCAATGAGCTTGAAAATGGGTCCTGCTGCAATACATGCTGTGGAGTTGATGCTACAGGAGGCCTAGGAAAACAAGGTTTTTCCAGAGCAGCTTGGCAACTTGGCAGCAATGTGCATCAATAAAATCCCTCATCTTTCTACTTCATCAGTAGAGATGTATCTATTTGTAGGACTCCCATCTGCAATCTCATGTTAGGAAGTGCATTGTCTAAATGACTAGGAAGAAAAAGATTTCACCTGGATTACTGACTTTAGATCACCTGTAATTACTCCTGCTTCAACACTAAAAAAACTTGCAGCATTGACTGTAAAAGGGAACGCCTAACACAGTGATGTCCCTGGTTCACAAGCCTGACAGAGAAACTAGTCATTGAAGTCTACAGCCCACATCCGTGAAGAATCTTCTTCCCTTGCCTAACTCTCACAGGCTTCTCAAAGCTGTGTTGCTGAACTCCTACACTGGATGAAGAGTTACGCCTGCGTGCGCAAAGCAAAGCCTTATTAAATTGTTAGTCACACTGAGCCTCAGGACAGGGCAGAACAACATAACTAAGTTATTCGTAGCTGTTTCATAACTGGACCCTGACTGCAATCCAAAAAATGACGCTTTGGGGTCAACACTGGATGGCCAAATTCTTCCATGCGCCACACAGGGCCCACAGCCATGCTGAATATGGCCCCGTGGCAGCGCATGGCAACAGTCCCACCATACCCACTCAAGGGGCTGAGACAGTTCCCCCCACCTGCCTTTGCATGGCAGGGATGAGTGGGGAAGTTATTGTGACAGTGACTGAGGCCAAAGCCACGAGCACTGTTTTTAAACATACCTGTTGGTTGTAGTCAGTGTATCTCCTGTCATCTGCATGGAAATATTGCCCCTTTCAAATTTGAATCTTGGTACATTTTATTTCAAGATGACTTTACAAGTCCTTCTATGTGATACTCACTTAGGCAGTGCTCTAACATTGCACAACCATCATATGATCCAGCGTGTGTGTTTTATGAGACAGACATGACACATGAAAATTAAAACCAGGTTCCTTGTCTGGAATACAGAGAGGAACTGAAGGGGAAAAAAGGAAAAAAACAATGAGAGCGCACGCCCAGAGATCAGGGTGGAGGGAAAAGAGGAGGAAAAAACAGGATGAGACATCAGAGTCATTTCATCCTGCCCAGAGTGAAAACAGCTTTCATCAGTATGAAACACAATTCATTTGCATAAATTTAGTGCAGAATACAATTGAACTGTTTTTCTGCGTTTCAGGATTGCACTGGAAATAAGGATGATTGCTATGCCTATATCCCAGTCATTTACAATATTACAAATTCCACTTCAGATTACATTTTCTGTAGATATTACATCCAGTGAGAAATACAGAAAATCAGGTTTTAAATGCACAGGATTTGATGTTTGTTTTATAACCCATGACAAAGCACTCTAAGAACCTGGCAGTATTTTATATGGTCAGCAGCATGCTTCCAAGTGTTCTACTTAACAGGAAGGATTCAGAGGTATTTCAAGTATCTCAGCCCTGATCTGAATGCACCCCTCATTCAGACTCACCCTCCAAATTGCAAGGCTGAACCATTTATAAGACCACCAGCAGGTGCAATTATTTTGGTCTGTCTAACTCTGAATTCCTGTGTATGCATCACATATTATACCGGGATCAGCCTGGGCAGAGCAGGATGCTGCCTGAGGTGTGGTATGCAGCAGATGTAGTCTATGAATTTTTGCAGAAGTCACAACTGGGAAAAAAATCCCTTTTGCTCTGCCAGGCCTGTTCCTGGCTGAGACAAGGAGGTTCCCTCTTTTAACCGTGTGTACTTCCTTGGTTAAGAGGTTCTAAAATTGGGGAATTTTACAGTTAGGTAACACAGCAGGTGTTATATTTACAGTTACATGAGCATGAACAGAAAGACCTGAAGTAATCAAATCTCACGCTTGAAGGATAAGAAGATGCATAAGATGATCACCAGCTACTTCATTCCACATCCTTTCAGACACTGAACAAACGGCCAGGTGCAGGCACTTCTTATGTACTTTTCAGTTTCTCCTTCAGGGCATCCACTGCCAGAGGTTAAATACAGAAAAAGATGACAATCCAGGCCCTTTTTTTTTTTTAACCCGTGTAAGCAAAATGCAGATAAAACACAAATATCTCAGCACATACAGACAACTGGGAGGCAAGCCTAGACTAGCCGAAATGTTTGTTCTTCTCCATCTATCCCAAACACATACCACAGGATTACACTAAACTAAAACCATTCCTCCAAACATGTGAATGATCCTTCACTTTTGCTGCCTCTCTCATTGGTAATATCCCTAGAGATGCTTCGTAATGTTCTTTAGGTAAACCTATGTTGTGTTTTATGAAGATAGACTGTTTCTCTAATGGGTTCACCTCTGCAGGGTTTTTTGGAACATATAATTTTACATTAATACCACCACATCCATATGTGTTTTATGACAGCATGCCTTTAAAAAGTATTTTTAAACAAAGATGTTGATTTTATGAGGAACTGAATGCCAAGAAGCCAATAAGTATAAAAATACATAGCAAAAAGAGCAAAAACCATTTCTGTATAGTGAGAAAAGTCGTAGGAAACAAACTCCTCAGAAGTCATTTGCATAACTCCTCTTGTACAGACTACTCAGGAGATGCAATACACTGGACATCAATGGGGCTCTGCCTGCATATACAGTTACCCCATCTATGGTTGCAGGGGAATATTTCTGTCAGCAAACAACCACTACTGGGCCTCTGGGGCCTCTTTGCACATGCAAATATTAAAAAATAAAGAAGTACCGCAAGAAGGATCTGGTCACTGTGAATTTTCAAGCTGTCTTCCCCTGCTTTGCAGCTTCTTCTGTTAAGAGATTTAACGAGCAATTTATCTTTGTTTCTTCGAGTATCTGTGTATCTACAAAATGCAAAGGTCAGCATCTGCTTGTCAAAGGTACATTATTTAATGGACAAAACCAAAACCAACCAACCAACACAAAACAAAAAAACAACAACAAACAGGAGTGATAAAATGCAGTGGGGTACCCTGCAACCAGATCTACTACTGATATCAAAGAAAGGCTGATAATGAACTTCAAACAAAACTAAAAATAGTATCTAAAATTCTGATTAAAAAAACCAGCTTCCAGACAGTGAGAAAGCAGGAGAACTGACTGTATGAATGTGAAATAATGTAAGTTGGCATAATTGAATCTACATTCATTGATAATCAAGGTCACCACTAAACTGTTTGCTTCGTGCTCTCCACTGCTGCTAGCACCGAGTATCACGGAATCACACAGCCTGTTTTTTCTCATCCCAGAAAAGCAATCAATCTCTATTCAATCTAAAGATAATGACAGAGAAAAGAAGGCAATAATCGATTTTCTTCATGGCACTCAGCAAAGAGGAACAAAAGAGCCCCAAGATAGTATTATTTCTGTGGGCTTCAAAGAAGAAAAGAAAAAAAAAAAAGGAAAATTATCCTTAAAATGCTTGTAATTTATTTTCTTTGTTCTTAAAAACAAAATAAATTGGAAAATTGTTTGTTTGAACCAATTTTGTGGATAATTTGTTAAAGGACTGTTCATAGGTGTGGAAGTAACATCTCCAGCCAATACCACTTATCTAAGAGAAATCTGTATTTCCCAGAGTCCTGCAAAACTGTCTCGATCTGTTTTGAGGCAGGTGCCCATTTTAGTTGTCACCCCTCCATGGTGAGGTGAACCAGGCAAATCAACTTTGATTCACTAAAACTTTGGTAAAATGGAATGACTTCACTTCTTACCACAAGGAAACCATGAAGGTTTAGTCACAATATCAGTACCAGTGTGCACTGCTGTATGTCCAGAGCAACTACTCTCCTACATCTTCTGTAAGGCCTCTATAAAATTACGGAGAGATGGATGGTGCTATCTAGCCAGGGTCTGCATCCTCAAAGCAAATTCTGAAATCTAAAGTGAAGCTGCCTGCCCTTACCAAGAAGTAGTCTGAACAGATTTGTAGGGACACTTATTTAATGATGAGAAACCTGAAACCACCCTCGTATCCCTCTCCTCTGTGAATCCCTGCACTGGGTGTGCAGCTGGACATGGGGACAAGTCAGAGTTCTGGGCATTAGTCACACTTTATAAGGGGATCAGGGCAACAGTGGCCTATACTGTCTTCACCTTCTTTTAGGTTTAGAAGAGGGATTAACTCCAGATTAAGAGTATGGTAACATATATTTGTGAGGAGTTAATTTGTGAGCGGGTTCATTTTCTACTAAAGATCCCTGAACTTTACACTTGGGAATACAAGCCTGAACCATAGATTTTTTTTTAGATGCTGAGCAAGCATCTTAAATATCTTCGATACATTTTGATAGTGTCAAACTGTTCCAGACATGAAAAGAACATGTCTGGCTTTGTGCTGTACAGCAATAGCCATAATCATTTATATGATCTGGATGCTCAGCAAAAGAAATATGAAAAAGATTTCACATGGTAGAATATGAACAATATGTCTCCTGTATTACACAATACGTAGAAGGATGAGAGGATGGTTCCTCTCATCTTGAAGGAACTTAAACCAGTGCTTTATATTGCAGTAGTGGGCTATCAGAGGAATTCTGTAAGTTTAGTGCAGTTACCGTGGAGTTACATTGCTATAAAATGAATAGAGAATTTGCTTATGAATATACAGTGTCCTATTAGAACCCTATTTTCATATCTGTATAATCAGGCAGGATTTTAACCATCACCTGACACATGCATCCTAATACATTCCATTTTATTCAGTGCATCAGCTTTGAGAGAATTAATTGGAAAGATAGCCCTGAGACATAAACCAACACACAAGCTGAACTAAACCCGAGGGTTAAACCACAGGGCATCTGCAGCTCATTCACAACGATGATCCTCATTTATAGCATCAGACATACTTCCTGTCAGCTGGAAATAAAGAAGTGCTGTTCATATCTTGAAGCTACAGTCAGGCATAGCTACAGGATAATTTGTCTATATAATGTCTGACTTCAACAGGAGCATGAGATACTTGGAGAACAGGACAGTTCTTTCTATGAATTCCCTGCTCCCTTTGTAACAACCTTCCAAGGGGAGGAACCAAGAAGGACAAAGAATAAGGCTCCTCCTTATCACCCCGGAATCTTATAGGCAAAGGTCTTACAGTTTATGGATAGCATTTCTGACACTCCTCTCAACTACAGCCTGCAGTCTCCCACTTCCTCCCCACCAGACATGTAACAGGGACAGACAACCCAAGCACCATAGATTTCTAAAGCATGGTACCCAGCTGTCATCCAAGGGGGAGATCGTGCCACTGAGGAACTACTGGGTTAGCCAAGTATTTGTGTGGTTTATTTGCACTTTCTTGACCTTTAAAGACCACTGTGGAAAACAGACTTCAGACTGATTTAAGTGCGTGCAAACTTCAGAGAAAGTAGTGAAGGACATTTGGTCATTTCACACACAGGGTTGAATTTGGCACGCCTACATTTTTGCACAGTCATGCTCTTAGAAGAAGAAAGCATTTATTTAAAAAAAAAAAAATTCCAGTGTTCTTCTCTTGAGAAGGCAGCAAGGCTTCCTTTCATGTACTGGGAAAGGTCAGTCTTTGTCTATGCAATTATCCAAGTACATCAACAATTCACTTGAAGTAGAGAAGTCAATTAATGTACAAATTACTTAATCCTTTCACGTTGTCCTTTATATAATAAACAAACCTTATTTGCATCACATACAGTGCCTAAAAAAAGTATTGCTTCACTAAGGATGTTCTAAAACATACCATAGAACCACTGCCATAACTTTTATGTTGTATTTTAGTTTCCTGAGTGAAGCAGTGCTGCCTTGAAAAGACAGATAGGACAGGATGGGACTGATTCACGGTGCAGTTATAGATTAGTCATTTAAAACCTCCCCAATTTCCAGTCTGCCCATGTGCATAATGATGCAGCTCTGCACAGGATTGTTATGAGGATTAACTAAGTGACACTAAAAGGCTTTGAAACAGGCTCAGTAAAAACTATTTCTATAAAAGTGCACATGCATGAAGTGCTAAATTGATGTCAGCTAGCCCTTCATCCCAGGCAGTAAAAACAGCTTCTTACAACACATGTTTCCTTTAGTGGGCATCAGCAACATATTTTTTTTATTTCTAAATTCCAGGGTTTGCCTTAAAACATACTAACCATTTGATTTTCAGGAATACTACAATTAGGAGATTGATGCAACAATGTCTTGCAGTGATTACCTTGATTAACCCTGCACAGGCAAGAAGTGTAAACATTGTAACACACTTCAAACTGAAAAATAAGCTCTATTTGCAGTGTAGAGCTCTAGATTCAGCAATTTGCATCTTAGAGGGGCTGCTGTGTCCTTTTCATTTTCTATGCAAAGCTGATAATCAAGTTACACTACCCCTTGAAACAAAGCAGAAGGCTGCTGTTCCTGGACTGACTGGCCTTACATGACACAGCCCCATCAAATTAAGATAAGTAAGTAATTATTTTTCTTTTGATTTTCCCTCTGTGCTGCAAACACCCACGTTTTCTGGAGCCCCTCCCTCAGCTGCAGAAACTTGGATGTGCTCCACCTGCTTATGTTTGCTGATAGACACCAGAGGAATTTTCACTTCATCTGTTTCACAGATGCTCAGACTTTTTTCTAAGACACGACATACAAAATGCCTTCAAAATAATTAGCAGGATTTCAGTCAGCATGGCTGTCATGGTTGCACGTAAGGTAAAGCTCAGACAGCTCTTAAAAAATTGCAACTCTGGAATGAGCATCTGGGACCTTAACAGCACTCGTTTAAATCTTCCTGCACGACACATTTATGGTTTTCCATGTAGTCAAAATGGCAAAGGGGTTGGAATGCAGAAAGCTGCTACAATGTGAGAAACATCATGCACTTTTATAACCTCTTGCACATGAAGGTAAATGCTAACAGGGAGCAAACACGCAACCTTATTGAAATTGGAGATCAAAATTACAGAATAATCTCTGTAATCATAATCTGTATGTCTCATGCCAAAATAAAATTCACCACTTTACTGAAGAGCTAACTGGAATAAAAAATAACCTTATGAAATGTGTTGCAAAGCAGTTTCAGTATTTAATTGAAAGATACACCTGCACCCTCAGCATATTTGTAGACAACACCAAGCTGTTTGGTGCAGTCAACATGCTGGAGGGAAGGGATGCCATCCAGAGGGGCCTGGACAGGCTGGAGAGATGAGTCTGTGGGGACTGTGCGAAGTCCAACAAGGCCAAGCGTAAGGTTCTGCATGCAAGTCAGGTTAGTCCCAAGCACAACTACAGGCTGGATGGAAAACTGACTGAGAGCAGCCCTGAGGAGGAGGATTGCAGTGTATTTCAAATGGCCACGAGTTACCAATGTCCAATTTCAAGCCTACAGCTACATGCAAGCCTCCTTGAAGGGGCCAACAAGGGGGAATCTAAGGAAAAGGATGGCTGCTCTGGCCTTCTCTCCATCCGAAACACACCCTGGAGGGCTCTCTTTTTCTTTTGAGGAGGGGGGTAGAAAGGTTACTGCTGTTGACTTCAGTTTTCAATGTGACAGAGGTTACAGAAAAGACACAGGTGCTCACACCACAACCCTTGGGCACAGGCAGCTGCTTGTTCCAAAGATGTCAAGACATTTTAAAGTGCATACAGGAGCCTCAGGACTTGTCTCATACCATCCCTAGCCCCTTGCCCTGGGGCACTGCCAGGGCCTGGGGAAACCAAGGTGAGAGTGCAGAGGTTGGGGACAAGGTCAGACACATCCTCATGCTTCTTCATTCCCACACAGAAACCACCCCTGCTCAGATTGACACAGCCACTGAGAAACAGAGCCCTGCCACCACCCCACCACAGCCCGAGGCAGACAACCAGCCAAGGGCCCTGGGTGTGTGGAGGGGTGACAGGCTGTGCTGCACTTGGGGCAGCATCCCCAGGACACACACCAAAATCCCAAATCTGGGATCTGTTGGATTCACGTGTATTTACTTATATAAACCCAAGTTTACTCACCTATGACATTACCACACACAGAATCTGTTAAAGTGACGCAACTACAGCTACTGAGAAAGATCAGGCCACAGAAATCCCACCATACATTTTCCTTACCAGCTTTAGTTTCTTTTCACTCCCACCCCACAAAAAAAACCCAAAAAAACACCACTACACACAACTTTTGCACCTTAGATTAATATGCAGAAGAGCATCCAGTTGTGTAGCACATCAGCGTCAGCACCAGTATGAAGCCATGCCCGGGGCACGTGGGGCTGGACTGGAGGTCATGCAAGTGAGTTCTTGGGAGCCTGTACTTGCTCAGATAAACTGCACTGAGAGGCCATGCAGCACCACCCAGGCAAGTAACACAGAGCAGCTACTGGGTGCCTTTCAGGCCCCGCGCCCCCAACAGTGGCACAGCCAGGAGCCATGCCACGCATCCATGCTCAGGGGAGCTGCTGCTGGATGGGACAGACAGAAGTTTGGGGCAACCAGCACCCAATGCCCTACCTTGGGGGAGAGACATGGAGCTGTCGAGAGTCATGCCTCCCACTGCAACCAATGCTCACCCACCCATGCTGCATTAAACCCCCTCCACAGTACAATGACAGCAATAGCAGTACACTGGTCTTTTGCTTTGGGACAAGTTTCACCCCAGAGGTATGCACGGTCTGCATAAAAGCAGTAACATTAAACAAAAGCTATATACACAGATAAGGAAAGTCTTGCAGAACAAAAGCCTCAGAGCAGTTCATCAGTAAGTCACTGGTAATTAAAGTCATTCAGTTTATTGTCAGTATTTCTAAGACAGTGCTGCAAAGTATTACACACTTCAATTACATATACATTTATTAGGTATATATCCTACTTCCCACTTAGGAATGCACAGTCACAAAAATTGTTTGGCCATGTATGAACGTTCAAATGCAATTCAAGGCAAAGCTCTGGGGTGAAAAGACACCTTTCTTCAAATCACTATCAAGCTGTTTTATGGAAATCATTTTTAACACTTCAGCCTAATAACAAATGACAAAGAGCACTGGTTCACATATGCTGTACTCAATTACTTTGATTTTGTTAACAGACTGCTTCCAATCATTATGAATCCCGAGCCACATGTCAAACTTAAAGGCCAAATTCTTAGATGATAGAACTTAGCACAGCAGTCAAGTCAAAGGAAGCACGCCAATTTATGCCGTAGCAAAGCCAACCCAAAAACTGCATCCCATTAACAATGATTCCCGTAGGGATTCTGGCCACTGCGGTTACAAATAGCTGACAGGGCTGAAGTGTATTATTGCATTATTTGTACGAATGAGTCAGACATATCAGCATAGGGGAATTACTCTCAGCCTATAGATAATTAAGTCAAAAAAGCAGCTTCCATAAAGAACCAGTTTGTTTTCTCCCCATCCTGTCCCAGAGGATACTCAGAATTAACTTCGATCCCACTGAATAGATTTGTCAGTGAGTAGCATTCTCACAAATAATTCAATGAATCTTCAGTGAATTTTGTAAGATACAGTTATAACACACTTTTCAATTTGCTCTTCTTCCATAATTTGCTCATTTAAAGTAATTTCCTTCTACTTGAAGTGTTTGAATATGCGCACCTATTAAATGTAAGATTATCCAGGTTACAAATCTGCTGTTACCAAGTGCAGGTCACTGCCACACCATTTAAATCTTGAGAGCACTTTAATCAGATGATCATGACATCATGGTTTTACAGTTGAAAAAAACTTGAAGAGCATAATGAATTAAGACTGTCTCCCAGCTGATTAACTCACAAATTTTTTTCCTCAGTGTGTTAAGCTCTAGTAGCCAGAAAGCAACCTTGGCAAATCACCAGCATCAGCCAAAGAGAGACAGACCATACACTCAGTGGGTATAAAACAGTATTCTGTTCTACCAGTTAACAGGACACTACTAATTCAACATGAGTATTTTATTCCCTGACAAAACTTGATAAACTTAACTCCAAATTTATATTGCTGTGAAATTCAGTATTTTATTTTAGTGACAATATGTATCATTTATTAGGATCTTGCTGTCAAATAATTAAAGATGAATACCACTAACGCAAGAATCTGTGGTATGAGGGAAGTTCTTAACCATGGACTACTTACTGTTTTTCCAAACCAGATTGTAAACTTTAAGAAAGCAGACAGATCAATTTTAAACAAGAAGTAAAAAAGAAAAAGGAATCATACCTCTGTCGTATTTGTTATTCCTATACAACCTAGGGCCTCAGAGAGGCTTACTGAATTACCACAAGCCTGAAGTCAAATACAATGGGTTACAATAAAGGTAGGTGATCAGCAAAAGGTAACATAACATCAGGCCTTCAGATTGTCCAGAAGTTTTGCCTAAAGATGTTTATCAATATAAACACTTAATTAACTATGCAAAAAAAAAATCTTCTAATGAAACAAAAAAATCTTATTAGCCTCAGACACTGACATCCAATCCCAAGAATAGAAAAAATTATTTTCCTAGCCAATGTATTTATACATCACACTGCATTGCAGACTGTATTGTGATAGTATGATGAGAATGGGATTACTCCTGGGACCAACAGAAACTGAGGCAGAACTGATTCCGAGGCATCAGAACACACAGGACACACTTTTCTCTGATGACTTTTTTTTTATTGGAACATTAATCTTCATTCCATCAGCCTGTGCAGCTATGAACGAGGTCAATGGTACCTCATCTACAGAAGAATGGATCTGTAATCCATTTCAGCCTCCTTTTTTGCCAATGCCATTTGCTTCAGTGGGAAGCTTTCAGCACATGGGATCAGCCTCAAAATAAGAGCTGATGGTTTTGGGCATAGTACAGCTGCTGTAAGCAGAGATTACAAATTCCTGAGAAGGCTCATGTTGGCTCAAATGAGTTTAAGCAGTGGGTACCCAGTGCCAAATGCAAATTTTGCAGTATTCTAATGGAAATCAAAGAAACAATATCCATGACTGCAGGGGAAGAGCCACACAGAATACCTTCACAGAATAAGCAGGATGTCTTTGTTGCAAAAAGCATGCCTACAAAGATCTGCCAGCACCTCTCCCAGCACGTTTCACACTGCTGAGTGGGGAGTTGCCCACTGCAATAATACAAGGGAGGCACAGCCACAGAACCAGAAGTCCTTTGGTTTTGTTAAAGAATAACTTCACCTGCGATGAAGGAAAGGTGCCACCTCCTTCCAAGAGCCAGCTCGCAGTGGGGCCCATAGGCCCCAAGGGCCATGGAGAAGCACCAGCTTCTCCAGCAACACACATCACAGCTCCATCCTTCGCCTGGAACAGCTGCACTGAGACAGAAACAGTTCTCAAGGACACGCTAGAACAAAACAATTGACAGTGACTGCAGCATCTGCTCAGCGTAACCACTATAATAAATTTCAATCGCATTTTAATTTTTATATGTCAAAAGCTATTAGGTCTTAGATATCTGAACCTTAATTATTATGGAAGCAATTAGCTCCTATGACCAGAAGGCTTTGCCTGAACAACTGTGATGAGCACAATATTTTCTACAACGTAAAAAATAAATATCCTAACACATCTGTAGCCATGTAGGACCTTACAGATGCCACTGTGCTTCATACTGGTGTCTTGGCTTTGTGCCAGACTGCAAAAGATAGAACTTACTGACATACACAAAAATGTAATGCTGTATAGTGTAAGTGGAAATTATCTCCTAAGGAATTCTGGAGAATTAGAACTTCAAAACTTAAATATTTCCTGCTGTAAAGAGATTAAACAGTTTTTAAATATTTAAATATTCTTTGAGAGGAAACTGTTTTGGTACACTGCCTCTTACAGAAACAGCCATAACTAGGCAACAACTCCAAGTACCCTGAAAAGTGGGATTTCTAGAACTGACAAAAGAACCCACATTTGGGATTCAAGATACAGAAGTATTCCATGGCGTTTTCTGCATAAAAGGAATTTCATTAATATATATTGCTTTTTAGTACCTTTTTTTCAGTGCATTACTAAATAGAAGTATGCATTTTAATTCTCAGCATCTTTTTTAGTTTTCCCCTAGTGTATTTTACCCAAAGCACAGTGTGCCCATACAGCCTTGCTCCAAGCTCCAGTGAGCTGATGTGACCCCTGCAAACAGGACCGCTGGCCGGGAACGGCCGCTGAACAGCGGGGGACAACAGACCTGTTTTAGAAAGCATTTAGGGATCTTTCTGGGTGAGAAATACTACAGAAATACAAACGGTACATAGTAAAGAGCTATTGAGCATTCACTGGCACACAGTGCCTGGCCTCCTCGGTACCTCACAAGTTTCTTAGTTGCTTTTCCAAGCAAGGGTGAAAATCAGGAATGGCCAGTGCTCATTCTCAACCAAGTCACGGGGAGCACTTATAATTCCTATGTATTTGCATTTTATGCAGTGCCCTTTGAATGTCAATCACTATCTCTTCCATGACTAATTGAAATATAAACGGTTTAGTGCCTTGTTTTACATTAAGAGGTTTGATTTAGATTACTTGTGCTGATAAATACCATTTGCTAACAAAATTAAGGGCTGATGACTTCCAATTCAAGTTTTTGTTGAATTAGGGGCAACTAAGAGCAACAAAGTTCTGAAGCCAAAGGAATTTACTTGATTCCAGCCAAAGGGACTTGTGTTTATGTTAAAAACTCATTTTCCCAGGCTCCATATCATGCATCAGCATAAGTTTTCTTCACTGGGGCTCACTGTATCCAATACAGGGACAGCACTACAGCAATAAGAAGAAGTGTAAGGTATACAATGATTGTACAAGTGATGCAATACGTGCACCAAGGGGGGAGGCAAAGCACAAGGTGTTAACGGATGTGCTGGTTTTTTGGGGGTTGTTTTTTCTTTTTATTTCCTTCAAAAGTTCAAGGGTTTCTGTTGTTTAGGGGATATTTTCTGCAGCTTACTGCCATGGAAAACGGGCTTGAACACACACGTATCTGAGCAAAGTCTGGCTTACCTGGTAAATATCTCACCCTGCCTGAGGAGCAGTGAACACAATCCTCTAGCTGCCCTGGGAGCATGCACTATTTTCACTGTAAATCTCTATGTGAAGCCCAGCTCTCTCCCCTGTTTTCCCTAGAGCATCCCCAGCCTTGAGCTCCCCTCCCTAGAAGGCAATGCAAGGGGGAGCCCCACAGATCAAAAGCCTTGTAGCCAGGGCAGTTCCAGCCCCAACATGCTGGGCAACTCCCAGAAATCCTCCTGTCCTCCCTGCCAGTAGCTCTCTCCTCCCAAGGTGCCCGTCTTCTTTGCAGGGAAGTCTTTACAATGGTTTGAGATACATATTCTCAATGAAAATGCAAAAGTAAACAGAAGCAGGCAAACCTGTTTTCCTTTAATTAATATACATATATTCAGAGGAAAGTTATGCCACTATATGTAGAAAACAGCCATATACTTTCTCCTATAAAGGTAGTTAAAGCAGAAACATGAACCTGACTGAAATACATAACCATTTTTAGATGGGATGTAAGAACTTCCTGAATAACAAGATGCCCTTTACTTGAACCATAGCTTGAAAAATGTCACCAGTACAAATGCTAAGGAAAAAAAACACCACCAACATATCTGACAGGCATAACTTCCTCCGCTCTCAGAATACATTAGTCTTGCAATGCCACTTTGACAGTAAGCAAATAAAATTATGCCCAAATACATCCAACCCAGCAAAACGGAACACTGCAGAAGGTCCTACTTAAAGCACGCTCAGTTTAAGATTAATTCAATTGCTTTAGCCAATTTATATTATCCACCTAAGACTCCTGGACTTGAGGAAACGAAGCATTACAACTCTTTAATAACAACATTCTCCACTTGCATCTACCTTTCATATTTCTATTAGCTTCTCTGCACTCATTTAAAGCATAAATCCTCACTGACACAAATGGGCATTCCATGCATGTAATAAAAAAGAATCATATGCAAGAGAGATCCTCTCTGAAGCTGAAAGCCGAGAGCAGCCCCTGCCAAGCACCACACGTGTGCTGCCTGACAGCGGCTGCTGTCCTGCACAGCTGCATTCCACAAGGGAGCTGCTCACAAGGGAGCCCACAGCAAAGCTCTCACTAACTTCATAGGTGCAGGGCAGGTCCTTACCACACTGTCATGGTCTGAAAAAAGCACATGCAACTCTCAGTTTTCAGTATTAGGACAAGACTCCGCCAAATCTGGGACACAGCCTCAAGTGCTTCACAAGCGGTTTACTGTTCCCTAACTTCAGTATTAAGCTTTTATGTTTTTTTCCTTTTTTCTTTTGTTTCTGTAACACTACACGAAGAAAAACTAAACAAAACACTTCCTCTTCACATGGCATACCTGAGACATCAGTTTAGTTGATGCACTTCCCTTTTGGAAAACACATCATCAAAGCCTCTGTATCTCTCACCAACCATCACTGTATCTAAATATACTGAAGCTATTAAGATTTCTCCCATGCAAGCGTTCACCTGTATGTATCCTTTTGGTTCATTTGAGGGGAGAAAGTGGCAGAAAAACAAGCTCTCAATTCACAATACAAAATATGTAATGCTTAAGGATAATAACAGAAGGCCTTTAATGAAGCAAGGAGAAAATAAGCTCTGTGCTTCTCACTCACATTAAGCATGGTAGAAAACAGGCTGGGGAGCGATGGTACAGTTTGGCTTGTCTCAGTTGTTTAATTTGTTTCTTTATTAAAGTTAATAGCCATCTTAATATTATAGGCTTACAAACGGTAATGAAGACCAAGCAACTAGCTGGACTTCTATTTAGAGCTGTATAAACCTGCATGGAAAACAATCATTCCTGACTATAGCTGCAAAAAGAACACTTTTATTAAGCTTTATAAGGATGAAGCGAGGTGCTTTTAAGAATACGTGCAGCTTCCAAACAGCTATGGTTTCAGTAGCCAAAGAAGCAATAAGCGTTCAAGAGGCATAGGGTTTTTAAATCATCTATGGAAATAGATTTCCCCATCTCAAAGTGTTAGGCCACATGTTTGTCCCTTTTGAGCCAACAGGACAGTACAAACAGGAAAGAGCACCCTGGTGTCTGGGTACTGAAATGAGAAACAATGTACTCTTTGCATTAATTTTGAGGGACTTAGTATCAAGACAGACAAAACCAACCCAGAGAGTTGGCTAAGTCACAGCACAGCAGAGGGGAGCCATTTGCTTGCTCTTCAGCTGATCAGAGCAAGAGCTTTGGCTCTGGAAAGCAATGAAGGGAAGAGAGATGAGGCTGGGGTTGCTGCCACCAGGTCAAACTGCGTGGGCTGCATGAAGCTGGGAGGATGGTTCATTCATTTTTGTATTTTTTGAATGTTGAGGAGCCACTGGGCCCAAAAGATAGGGAACATGCTGTTTCCAGAAAGCTACACCAATAATGGTGTATTTGGCCACCGCCATGGCCGAGTTCATTAGGAGGGGACACAAGTGGCAGAGGTTGTATATGACAAATGCTGGGCAAAGCAGCTTGGGAAATTCTGATCGAGAGGGAAAAATAAAACCTAAAGAACAAGATTAAAACTATCAATAAACGCAGCAACAGAGCATTAATAAATATGCTGTAGAGTCATCTAGTAGAGTAGAAATGGGATATTTTGCAAGCATATGGTAAGAGACAGTCCTGCTGCAAGGCCTTTGCAATCAAAATTAACACAGCAGAAACCCAAAAATAGGCAGCAGCATCTGAGCAGACATTCCTAAATGACACCCTTACACAAGGAATTAGAATCAGGCCTAGCAGGGCAATTTTAAGACAACATTTTATTTATTAAGTATCCCAGTGAGAAACATTTTATTTCTATGGATCATAATCAGATCCTGAACTTCTCTTGCAGACTAACTTCCAGTCTCCACTACACCGATGTAAATCCTGTTGCTTAAAGTATGTGGAGCCAGTTCCTCATGCAGAGATGCCTCAGTAGGGCCCACAGTTGATGGCATACATTGTCTCTAACGGTGAAAGTTATTTTTAATAAAAGAATAGAAAAGAATTAAAGTGAAAAAGACAACTCTTGGCCCAGCTGTGGCCCCTTTCCTGCTCTACAGGCACCAAACAAACCCCGCAGCAACCACCACCCTGCAGCAAGCTTAGGAAAGGAATAATTTTTTTTGCCTTGTGAAGAACTTAAGCTATTCTGAAAGACCTAGCTCCATTTATTTAGATTACTACTCTAGCACTGTGTGCAAAACAAAATGCCAGTACCACTCTAATGCCATTTATACAAATCGCTAACCTAGATTTTTGTTGATCTTCAACTAAGATACTCACCACTGTGGAAATTTCAGCCTTCCACAAAGCCTGAATCAATAACCTCACCAACTCAATCCAGTAAAACAGTCAAGCAACGAGTATCATTCCTGCAAACACCATATCATTAATATATATTTTCCCACGTAATAAAAGCACACTCTTAAGAATGCAATTATTTGTGCCATTTATGCTCCTGTCATCTTAGCCTCCCCAGCTGCTGAGAAACGTTTGTCCACTGGTGGGAACTGGAGGAATAAGATTGCCTGACCCAAGTAGGTAGCAACACACTACGATTATTCAGCACTGACTTCACTTTGAAGAGCCTTCCAATAGAAAAAAAAATTAGACCTATGACACCACTTCAAAAATTGCAGGCAGCATTTTAAACCTCTGTCCTTTTGCATTACTGCAGCAGTCCCTGGAAAAGCTACAGCAGAAGAGACAGAGTCATTTAGGCAGTTCTCTTTGTGCCACCACCATAGCTCAAAGGGACAGAAATCAAGAAACGTTAGAATCAGTATAAGCCAATGAGGACATTAAGGAAGAATAAACCACACAGAACTTAAAAAAAAAAAAAAAAATCTGTTAAAAGGCACAGAGAAAGCACATTTCTGAGTAGAGAGCAACTTATTTTCTGGAGGCACTCCAGATTTTCAGTTTCCATCTGGTGGTACTTAGTGGTGTGATAAGGAAAGAGGAGTTTTACAGCTGAAACATAAGGAGTGCACAGCATTTGACATGAAAGACCTACAAGCAGGACCAGCCACAATGTAATCAGAGTCCTTAAGATCTGAACAAAGATGGACACATTTTTACACACACGCATCTAAATCACTCTCAAGCCTGTATACAGAAACATGCTCTATTTAAATGATAGCAAATTAGGAACCTATGACTGTGGTCTGCCTGGTAATTACAAAAGACTTATTCTCACTTTATTTTTGTCCTTCCCCACCACAGGGTGGGGTTAGGTTCAGCTAGTTTTTCTTCATTCTTCAGAACAGCTACTGACCATAACACTTGGTGCTCCAGCATTCACAAACACTGCATCCATCACAGGTGAGGGACACACGTGGGTGCTCGACCACAGATACCAGAGAGATAAGAACCCCCGGGCACTGCATCCCACTGCCCTGCCTTGGCAGTCTCAGATGGAAGATGATGAGAAGCTGAGTCTCCTCTGGGGCCAGAGACCTGCTTCTCATCTAACACACATCACGGCTCAAACAAAAGCAAACTCACTCCCAGGAAAAACAGAGTATCAAGTGCTTTACTGTACACAGAAATCCTGCTCTGTTTTACCCTGTCTGGTGACAGTCCAAGCCCAGGGTGCAGGGCTGTCCTTCCCTGTTTGTGGTGGGGAAGGGAGAGGAAGTGGGGCAAGGTGCCCCTCAGGAGCTACAGCCTCTGCATCAACCACTGTCTCATTAAGCAGCCAGCACCACAAACTCCGTAACGTGTGTCCCTAAAGCTCTGTGCTGCAAATCAATGCAAATATTATCTATTTCTCCTGTTTGATGAAATCATGCCCACAGGTCTAGAAGGGTGGAAATGGCAACAGGGAAGCCAGCACAGGCAGACAGGTGCAGGGGGAACAAGTCTTAAGAATTCTACTGTAAATAATGGTATATATCTATTTTAGGAAACAAAACGGTAACAAAGGTGCATAAGATCTGGAACTGGATGGGAAAGGGGAGCTCTCTGAGTTTGTTCAATTATTTAACTTCCCATAATTTGTGGGGGTACCCCTTAGGTTACTTCAAGCCACACACTGCTGCTCTCAAAACCACCACATTCAATTACAGAATGAGATTGGATCTCAGCTGAGGAGTTTTGTTTCTTCGGGATTCAGCAGCTAGCATCAAATCAAAGAGGAAAGAGAAGCCTGTCTTGTGATGAAAGGACAAGGAAAAGAGCAATTGCATAAGAAAAGCAATGCTCAGACTTCTGAACAGCAAAGCAATTGCATGTGTCAAGTTCCCATAACATGATGGTGCCAGCTGAGGCTTATGTTAAAACTGTGCAATAAAATTAGATGTCTGGAGCTTCTGTCAGAGAAATGATGCTATCTCATTAATGGGATTACATAGAAAAATTGGATGGATTTCAGTCAAGAGGAATAAAACGATTAAGGATCAAAAGAGTGTGACTTATGAAAAAGTAAAACCTGGATCCTGTGCTCTTGCCTGAAAAGCCCAGGTCTCAGAACCAGAGAGGCTCAGTGTTACCAGACACACCACAGCAACTCCCCTCTTACACATGGAATAACAGTGACAGATCAAACCCTACAGAGCACAGACACTTATATAATACTGGCTTTGTTATGGCAAAATTATTATTGCATCACTCTGCAAGAAGCTAACAATCAGAGGGGAAAGATGAGAAGGTGGCTAATTACCTACAAACTCCTAGAGGATACAAGCCCTGTAACAAGAATAATTTAGTCAGGATAAAGGAGAGCAGGAAAAAAAGAGGTTGTGACTAGAGAGTCTACCTAAAATAAAAGGCTTTCAGTAAATGACTGAAGCCAATTTATTTGCCATAGGAACAACATATATGTGGTATCACCTTCCCAGAGGGGCACTGGAAATGAGAATTACTGAATCATCTGAGGAGGTGCTGGCCACCACCCCAAAACCATCACTGTACAACTCCAGCACTAGCAGGAGGTGAACCAGCTGAAGGAGGAAGAAGAAACAGGACAGCAGGAAAAGGGGAGTGTTGTCGCAGCAGATGTTCCTTAGTCACCACTACTATGTTACATTGCAGGAAAAATAAATGAATAAATAAAAGAGATCTCTAAATATAGAATGAGATTCTCTTCACTGAAGGTTCAACATCTCTCTGCAATCCATCTTTTCCAGTTGAAGGACTGTAGGTTAAGTAAAAAGGTTCATTTAAATTCTACACACATTCACAGAGATAAACCGATTTCAGAAAGCATTTATTATGTCTGAACTCTCTTAGTAGAGGTGAAAACCAGATACTTTGTGAACCATTCTTATGATAGCTAATATTGTCTAAAAATTCATTAGATGTCAACATAAAGGACAAAAGACATCATGGTAGAAGAGCAGATGCTATGAGCTACCATACAAAGCACATTAGGGTCCCTTGCCCTGCATCCCTGTGTGTCAGCACAGGGCAGCACTGCGTCAAGACCCAGCAGCTGTCTTGTTTCTTGACTAAGTCAAACAAAAAAAAAAATACACTTCCCAAAAAGAAACTTTGCTGAGGAAATGCCAGATCTGGAGGTGCCCAAGCAAAGCCCTTCACGGCATGCCCACACCCCATGCCATCAACACAGCATGCCAAGAGAAGTAGGGCAACACACCAAGAAGCAACTTATTCCAACCCCATCTTACTCAGATCCTCCAACAAGGAAAAGAGCGTGTGCATGCATGTGCATATGCACACTGGCAGGGGTGAGAGTAAGAGGACATTTAATTTCACTTTGGACTTTATCCAGTACCTGTAGCATCAGGCAATGGCTCTTCTAGAGCTGACATTTCACAGAACAGTGGGGGCTGAAGCCCAGTTCTCTCCATTTTCATCAAGACCCTCAAAGTCATACACCCTATAATTGACAGCTGGGCTTGGGAGAAGGGGAGTTGGGTGCCAAGCCCCAGCTGGGACCATAGGTCAGACTAGTACCCATCTCAGTCTGCAAAGCTGCCCATGGCCCTGCAAGGCTAGGCGAGCTCTGCAGCCGAAGAAAATAACTCCAACAGAAGATGCAAACAGAGCAGATCTGTTTGCTATTTTTACATGGTTTCTTACCACAGAACACACTCGAAGCTCTTAAATCATAAAAATTTAAAGAGCTTTCTCAGAAGCTGTGCTTTGACGTAACCAGGCAAACTCATCTTGTTGCTTAACCAAATCAAGACCCAAGACTTTTCCCCAACCCCCTTTTTTTTTTTCCTGTCAAAAAACCAACCAATCCCCCCAAAAAATCAACAGCAAAACACCAAGCCTCCACCCATAAAACCCAACTGACCTCGAGTTTTAAGCTGCAACCCTATTTCTGTAGGTATATACTTCAGTTCGTAAGATTCTTTCAGTTAGTAAGCTCTTTCAGTTAGATTGCTAAATGCAAGCACACAGCATTTGGCCCTTCATCTCCCATCTCAGCACTAGTACTTGCAGAAACAAAGGCAGTGTTTACAATGAGTAATCCCAGTTACTGGGATTTCCAGAACAACAGCAATGATCTTGTTGGTTACTTTGAACTCTCCCACACAGGACACCTCCACAAAGGTGTCGCTCCTTAAGTTTACATTCCAGAGTACCTTGCATCCAGTGTGAGTACGGGTCTTCATAAGGGGAGTTGTGGTGCACAGCTCAATGGCTTCTGGTTCGTGGAAGATCACCGTTGGGAGAGGCTCTTTCCGAAGAGTTAGGACATTCAACTTAGTCTTTAACATGGTCTGAAAGTGCTAAACAAAGAAAGAAAAGCAATTATCTCCAGTTCTGGTACAGAAAAGCTAGAATTAGTAGTTGTATGCATCTGCATGTTTCACTTGCTGTTCAGTGCCTTGGAAGTTTCCACAGGGAGAGTTAGGAAGTCTTATACCTTAAGTGAATATCCATTATTACTATTAGCCATACAGAGACTGTTTCCAATTAAAAAAGGTATACGTACACAAAATGAGAAGATTCATTGGAATCCACGTATGTCCCAAAAAATTCAATCTCTGATCACTCCCAGGGATATTATAAAACTGTTCATATACCCAGATCCTCTACTAGTGACCATATAGAGGGAAGAGCAAGGGATCAAAGACCATTCAAAGAACTGTGTATTCATCCAGTCTTGTTTTCTTTCCTCTGTACTTAAATCTCAACTCCTTGACTTTAGTTGGTGTTACTTTTCCCACTAGAGTGAATGCCCCATTGGGTTGCCTTTAGCATGTGAATTTTAAATTCTCTTCCTTTGTAAGCAACAGTTCTTCTAGCCTTCAATACAAATGCCACTACTGGTACTAACCAATAGATGTCATTCAAAACTTGTCACTTGCTATAATAGACAAGAAACAACCCACCTCAGGCTTGGGTGATTAATTAAGTGGACAATAATGTTGAAGAAGTGTGAAGCCAAGCCTTTAAAGATTTCCAAATCAATTTTGTGGAAGAAGGGGAGTCAGAGAAACTTTTAGATATTTCTTTGAACTGACGTTCATTTGAGAAGCTGGACTTTTTTGCTTGCTACTACATATCTAAAGTGCGCAGATATGAGAAGCAAATCAGTGGAGTACTCCCTGCTAGTCTTACACTGCAGCACTGTCTAAAGAAACAGGCATTCATTACAGCTTTGTAACTTCACTCTTGAAATCAGCAGCTATTAGACTTACGTGTAATGTCTCCAGATTACGTTAACGAAGCCATTTGTTTTGACTTTTGATGGGAGATTAACTTGTTTTGCAGCCACCCCTTTCCTCAGCCTCCTCTTCACCTCTGCAAGGCACACAAACATCTCTGGGTTGCAGAGAGAGATACTGAGTGATTTTCCAGAGCTCTGCAAGAAGTCTCTATCAGAGCTAGAAAGTCAACCCAGGTCCTTGTTTTTCAGTCCTGTGCTTTAGGCAAGGAGAGCGCCTATTAAACATTTTATTTATACACAGGGGATGAATCAGTTATCTAGTTTCATATGGATTTTTGTGGATTTGAGTATTCCATTGAAAATGCATAATTCATAAGTACTTAAACATTAGCTAACCGAAAGCCTGTTAAATACACTTCTAAAACAATTTCATCCTTCCCTCATCAGTGTTCAGGTCTAATAATTTGTAAGGTACTGGACCTATGGTACTTTAAATGCTCTCATAACCATATTCAAGGGGCAAATCCTAACAGTCTGTGAGAAGAGGACTTGTTTGTCTACCTCATATGAAGTTACAAGCTGTTACAGCAACACTCTAGGACCTCCATGCTGCTTGTGCAAGCACTCAAGTTTTCATCCCAGTGAAATCTACTCATTATTTTTCATTTGGGTCATAGAATGGGATAACACATAATGGCTCCTGGACACGGCACCAGCAAAAGAGTACTCACTCCACTTAAGATGAGTATACAATGAATTTGACATACATTTCTGAAGCTAATGGAGCTCTTTCCCAGTCAGGATTACTAAACTCACTGAAAAAAACTATTTCATTTTACCTTTCAGTTGTAATTAACTGCCTTTTGTTTGGAGTTTCCTAGGCTACTCTGGTGAAGCTGTTAGCAAAGGATAAACAACAGACAACCAGCCATGACAAGTGTAAAAGCATGCTCAAAGTTTAGTATCTTGAGTTTGAAGGAGCACCGCTAACCACCAGCTGTGGTGTTGGGCTTACTGGTCCCATTAACTAATTGCTGGCTACTACAGCTGTAGTTCTATTGCCTTGACTTGCTTTAATACATAGGCTCTAGGTCTGCTAAATTACTGTAGAGGTTATACTTCTGGAGGAGAAAATATGCAGAAGGGAGAGTGTGATGGAGACCTGCCATGTGTAGGTAGTGACGATTCCCTGCCTGTGACCAGCTCCTGTTCAAGCACAGGGTAAATGCTGTCTCTGAGGTCATCTACTGCTTTGTGCATGCAGGAGGTGGGAGAGGAAGGCAGAGATGGAAAACTTACCCAAGTGTGGTTTTACCCTGAATTTGTACTATTTTGCTGTTGGGCCAACTTTTATCAAACCAGAGATAATGGTTGTGAAATACCAGGCTTGAAGACTGTATTCTAGCATTTAACTTCTCCCTCTCTCTGTTTCCATAGATGATCTGTTTACAGAAATAAAGAACCTTTCCAGCAGATACTCAATAGATGAAAGAACTCCATTTAGCCTGAGTACTGAGCTTACTCTTGCAAAACGGTGCTTCATCCCTGCAAGCATCTCTATCAACTTCAGTGTGACTACTGACAGAGAGATCACAGTTTGACCAAAATTAGGAAAGCTGTGACAATCATCTACTTTTCTCATGTTTTAACAACCACATATACAGTCTTAAACAAGGAGAAGGCTACTCTCTGCCTTACAAAGGCAATTCAATACTTGTATGAACGTTGGAGTGGTTGGGTGCCAAAAAACACTAGAGCACAATTGGCAGCAGAGGGATAATTAGTTGCCAGAGAAGTGCAGGATGGATTGGGGGTGGACACAGAAATAGCCTTTCGCTTTGGACTCACGACTTGCACAGACAGTGCTGTACTCCCTGCACACAGGTCATATGATGGCTGCCATAAGAAAATCAAGTTTCTGCCAGAAGACATCATGCAGTGAGCCCCCAAATAGGCAAGTTATTTAAACACATGCCTAACCTTCACTATGTGAGCAGTCCCAGTAAAGCACACGTGGGTAGTCAATGGGATTATTCACATGCTTTAAACCAAGAACAGGATAAAGTGCTTTGCTGAACCCATTTCTTAGTTTCCACTCCAAACTGGCACCTCCTGTGGAAAGTGTTGACAAATGCTGACCTATAACAGTGGCCAATGTGTTTTTTGAGAAGAGGCATTAGGTCTCCACTGCTGTGAACCCAGAACATTTCTTTAAAGTGCTTTAAGTTCCCAAAGTTCTTGAAAAGCATGACTTTGGCAATTCAGTGAATAAACGTTCAAGGAACATTATACCATTTACATTTCACGTGCCAGAACCACTAAGTTCATTTGGTTGCTCTTACAGTGAAAGTCATCAAAAGAAGAGATTCATAACTGGCATGACAAACAGCTCAAAACTGCCCATCATTCACCCTTTATCCATTTAGCTGGTGCTACCGATACAGACTTTATACTTGAAAGAAACACAAGAAGCAATACAACAGTAAGGAACTGGCAGCAAGTTTTAAAATTCCTTGAGCAAACAAAATAGCTTAATTGCCAAAGAAAGGACCAGAGCTGTAATTAGTATTGTATTTTCCTACTTGAACATGAAATCAGAGTAAAGTTTAAGTAAAGCCCCTAATAACATTGGAAAGTTATCTTAGTAGAAAAACCATGGTTTTGCTTATTCAAGGATTCAAGTTCCATCATTTTCTTCTGCTTTGTTTACCAGTCTTAAGTCACCCTTTCCCCTGTAGAAGAAAAATGAAGGGTGTGTAATTGGTAGCCCTAACCCATGGCAGGCCAAGACCATCACTACACAGGTACCATATATACTTCACTCCTTGGTGGCTCTCAAGGTGCTCCCTACTTCAATGAAAACCCTGTCATCACTAACCCTATTAGCTACAGTTTAACTGAACAGAAGAATTAAGAACCTGTAAGTCATTTTCAACTTACTTACTTTGTTAGCAGCTCAACAATCATAAATTACCTCTAGAGTAACTGTTTTACAGCACCTAATTTACAAACTTTAGGTGCTGTGTATTTAGCCCAAGCACAATTTCTGTTGCTGTTAAAACTAAAGACTGACAGCATTTGATTTTGGTTTAGATTATCAGGAACAATACACTCCCTTCCACTGCTCAGGCCAAATGTCTTGGAGAAAACTGTGACTCTACGATTAAACATTCCTTAGAGGAGAAGAGTATGACCTGACAATTTGCAATAATAACACTTAGCAATTCTGCAGAGCTCTTCATCTGCAGGTCTTAACTAAACAGTCACTACTGTTCACAATGTTGAGTGCTCAGCAGTCAAGCCTGGGCTAGTGGATCTTTTCATTTTGGAAATAAAACAAATTCCAATTCAATAAATCTATGAAAGGGTTCTGTATTAGATGCAAATAGAAGTGTCAAGAAAGACGGGACCATAGCTCATTGTAATCTGTAACTCAGCAACTGGGGATGAGCAAAATAAACACAGTTTAAAATCTAATGGGGTTGCTACATGATGAATGTAAAAGTTTTCAGCACCTTAGCTCTCAGCCCCTCTTATCTCTTAATGCCAGCATTACAGCCAGCACAACTGCATCAACCAGCCTCACGTTTCCAGGTGACCTGTATTGGGTCAAATTTTGCCAAAGGCACACACTGAGTGCAAACCCAAAACCAACAGGAATTTAACTTGTGAAAAAGATTTCTAAGAGTTCAAAGCCTCTGAAAGTGGGGCTTGCCAGAATGAGAAGCAATCCTCTGTGCAACTCATCCTTCTACAGGATATACAAAATATCCAGGTGAAATCCACAGTAGGGCATCAGCAAAAAAAATCCATCCCTGAGAAATTAAAAAAGAACCTCTATAAACTTAGTACTTCAGGGAAAGCATTTCCTCTGCCTTTGAAATCCATTTAGTTCTGGAAAGAAACAAAAACTTTTCAACATCATCCCACAGCAAAACACAGCAGCCTAGGAGGGGAAAGACACAACCAAGTGTAATGAAAAGCAAGAGAAACTTGGGTGGTGCAATTGTCCCTTTTTGACTATTCCCAGGGGAATGTGACTACCAACATATCCAGCCTGTAGGTACAAGATTCTTGTACTCATGGTCAGCAGAGATAACTCAGTAGCCCTTTAGCAATATGGTTACACCAGAAATGAATGAGCACAGCTGTGACCCGAGGACCACCCCATCCCAAGCCTCTAGCTTTTCAGCAAGAGAATAATTCTGATACTGTTCATATGAAAACTGATCCATTTCAAGCCTTTGTTTTGCTTAAAGCAAATGCTATCCAGCACAGATAAATGTTACATCGGATCCATTTCTTGTTAAACAAATATTGGTGATACAGTTTAAATACTTTCCTCCCCCATATTAAACTTTACTATGCTGTATTTATTTATCCTTTACTAGTAGTTCACATAAACATTGTACTGAACACTACAATAAAACTCTTTGCAGAGGACATGGAAGCATTTACCAAAGTCAGAAATCATCCCATCAGCAGCCTGCTCTGTAATACAAAACTGACTGGCGTGCACAAATCCAAGATCATGTCATGACTCTTTATGCTCAAACTGATCCAGCCCAAGTAATCTTCTTGAAACCGATCCAACTCCAGAAATCTGGTCATTAAAAGCCCATCTGATACAGCGTGTTGAGAGCTATATTTTGCCAGCCAATCCAACCAAATCCATTCAATCTCTTTCAGGTAACAGGTGCTACTTCAGTGGAAAAGCAGGTTAACTATGTCTGAAAGTATGTCTCTCCATCACAAAGAAATGGCAACAGGCATGAGGGGATGACAGACTCACCTGCAGCACCCTGTGACACAGTGATGGAGATGAGCTCCGGCATGCCCACACTGAGGGCACGGTACCCCCAAGGATTGTGGGGCAAAGCATCTGGGAAACATCATGCCTCAAAAGAAAGTAAAACAACAGAAATCCAAACAATCTTTGCCACCCCTCCACATGCCCAATGCTACCCTGCATGGTCGTATACCAGAAACTGAACTAGTGCCTGCCAGCATTTTCCTCCTTACATCTCCCTGCTCTTACCACCCTCCTGCCAGACAGCGTAGAGGAGAGGCGGGGGCAGTGGGGAGTGGAGAGTGTTTTGGCACTGAAAAGAGAAATCTGCATTTATCAGGGTAAGCTCAAATCCACATGACCGGACACCACGCTGGAGATGGCATCAAAGCAAGCAAGGCATGAGCCTGGGCAAAGGAAAGGCAGCACCCAGCATGCTGCAAGCAGTGCTCCCTGCCAGTCACAGAGACCCACCTGGACCTCTCCTGCTCACGGTAACATGGGACTCAAGGATAAAGCTCTGAGAAACTTGTAACATACAGAAAAACTGCACAGATTAAGAGAAGGGGAGCAGGACCGCAGATAGACGAGCAGGAGGAGTACACAAGGAACCTTTTTAGGATGGCAAGCTCAGCTGCAGCAAATGCTGCAGATGAAACCAAACTCAATCAGGTGTCAAAATGCCTGTCAGCAAAGGCACTGCTGGATCTTTGCATGCAAGGGCTGAGTTATTCCATCTTGCTCTAATATCAGTTTCCTGGGGAGTATCATTCTTCTAAGGCAGTAAGACATCTCTCTTAAAAGCACAAAACAATCAAGATTTTTCATAAATAAAACTTGCAGTCCCTATCAATAGCCCTGATCACACAGCTGCCAGTGTGACAACGTTCACATTGCCTTGTTTTCTTACAAGTTTAAAGAATTTCTGTTTCCTCACAATTTAATTCACGTGAAACGTTTTGTTCTCAGACCCTGTGTACTTTGAGTTTGCTCTGGCTGGATGCCTCCATCCTGTTGCCAAGCTTATGTGATTCCAATCAGCAGGATCGCTGCCCAAACAAAACACAATCCCAGATACAAACACCCTCCAAACTGTAGGGAACTTCAGAGCCAGAGGAGAATTTCATGACTCTACACTCAGCCAAACTAAACCCCCTGACCTAAGCAAATCTGAATGTAGGGTATTCAGAGTCTAAGTTCCCAGTTTAGTCATAATTGCTGAAAACCTGAAGACCCACTATAAAGATCCACATTAGAGTAGTACAGAGCCAATGTTTCAGGTCACCCATAATCATGAAAATAAAATAGGACCTCCCTAAAACATCAGTGGAGAAGGTAAAAGATGTCACAAGACTACAATAAAATGTTTTTTGATCAGTCCCTACATTACAGTACCAAAATTCCCAGTTCAGTATTTCAGAGGAAGTTAGGCATATGGATGAATGTCTAAATGTTTGGATTTGGGCTTTTATAGTTTATTATTTACCGATGACTTCTAAACATATTTTGAAAGTAGTTCCATTTTCCAGTGCCTGGTGTTCATGGCATGTTTTATACCAGAACTTTTTTTTTCTTTTAGCATCTGTTTAAATAAAGTATAATGACTTTCCACACTGTACCAACGGAGCTGTTCTTATAAACAAGAACTTCCTAACCTTCTGCCCCAAGAAATCAGTTAACTCTCAAATTTTAGTAACACTGTCACTACTAAACTAGCTCTCATGACACCCAAACCCAATTAACACATAGCTCTGTGTATATTTTATTAAATGCAATGATTGTAAATAACATTTACACTTGCAGTAACAACTCTGCCTTTTCCTTCCATCCCATCCCAGATGATGTTGGTCTTTAAGCTGCACTCAGAAGTTCAGCAAACAAAACAAGCCGGGGAAGCACAACTCTGTTACATGGCACAGAAGGAAAATAAAGTCATCCTCATTATCTACTGCTCATCTTCTCATCACCAGAGCAGCAGTATCTCCCCAAAAGCACCATGTCTGTGTGCAAGGATAGAATCTAAAACTAGATTACAATTTCTAATGTATTAGTATACCAGAATTTCTCTATGCAAGCACAAATATTTATTAGTCCCAGCATTTTTCAGGACAAATGGCAGCCAGAACACAAACCCAAGGCAAATGGTTTAAAAAAATAAAAAAAAGCATGGGGAATGGAAATAAATGAAGCAATAGGAGCTGACAAGGAGAGAAAGAACAAAATAGGACATGCAGCAGCATAGATATGTCAAGTTCATTCACTTTGATTTTGAGCTGACCCCTTAGCCGCTTTCCAACATATTTTCCCCTAACATGAGTTTCCAGTAGATGTATTATTTGGTAGAGTTGGCCCAATATTAAAACAATGGAATCCTGCAGCATAAAGGCGGCTGTTGGTTTTTCAATTTGCTCTTGGAGGCTTTCCAATAATTTCTGTGTCAGAGGATGCTTTAAAAAGTTCTTTCTCCTCGCTCAGGGCCTGGCAGAGCAAGCCCATCTCACACAATACCTGCCAGACAGCCACTACATTCCCCAACACAGCCCTTTCAAAACCAGCATTTCACTCTCTCACTCTTCCCCTTAATTTTCTACAACAAATCAATAATCCATTAAGCAGTTACATAGTCCAGTGACCTCTCTCTTGCCTTTCTAAGATCGTAGAATGGTTTGGGTTAGAAGGGACCTCTAAGCTCTTGCCACAGGAAGGCACACCCACCACTAGATCAGGTTGCCCAAAGCCCCATCCAACCTGAATATGCAGAAACAGAGTACAAATTCATGTCAAAAATGGTGTATGGCTTACATATAACCCAAATGGACTTCTGGAGTAAGTCTAATGAATTCTTGTTTTTACTGCTACAAGATAAAGAGAATCCATTCCTTTCTCTAAAGCTGACTGTTTTACCGCTGACTCTTTTGATGCTAACTTACAGCACTGCCTTTTCCAGGTCTGAAACACTCCCAGGATTTAAGCCTGGCATTCTTGAGAGCCTCTGTGAGGGGGTGACCCTACTTCCCATGGACCCAAGCCATATCCAAAAGCTAACAGACCTGCTTCTTCAGCAAGTCAGGGTGCATCCACCCAAGCCTTGCAGAGGGCAAAGAAAGAAGCTTGGTTGCTTTAGCTTCCCCTGTCTGCACACAGCCCCTTCAGTACAATGCTCCAGAGTATCCCCATGGGAACCACATCTGGCCAGCACTGCTGACCCATCACATGCACCTTCCCCAGCCCCAGCTAGGCTCACAGGCATTTCATCTCCTGCAATATTACTCTTTTCATGCCTCCACCATGAAATTCTTCACCACAGGGGAACTCTAACAGGATTTATGACTATACAAACCTTTTAGCAGACGATGCAGAACACAGACAAAATTTGGGTCCCGACGCAGTGCAAATGCATAACCCCTGTCCCCTGGGGGACTTCACACAGGAGGTCTTCCCACCTCTTAAAGCCATGAATAAGAGTAGCACACCAGAGAGCCTACAGCAGGAATAAGGGAGTCTACAGAAAGCGATCAAAAATACCCTTCTACAAAGTGTCTCATTAATTCAGCAAAGCTTTAGAGTTGGATAATTGACAGGATTTGCAACAAGAACCTTTACAAAAGAAAATCAAACCAACTCATTTACATTCCTGTTTCTTCTGCAACTATCTTAACTGGCTAAGCTGAGCCAAAATAGTCAGATAGAAAATTAACCTGCATTTCCAGTGCAGAATAAGTCAAGCAGCTAAGGGCAGCACTCCCCTCTGCGGGGGCTAACCCCCAGCACCCACAGACAGGGCAGCCCCCTCACATCACATTCTCTAGATATTAAGGTTAAATCTGCATGGTGTTTCCAAGGCTTTTCAAAAGTAATTAATCTTCTCTGACGTTTCCATTATTTTTTAAAACTCCTTAGGCACTTGATGAGAAGGGAAATTAAGCTTCCAAATTCTCACAATTTAGGCACTCAAATGCAGAGATACTCAGAAGCTCCATGTTCTCTGTAAAACCTCAGTTTCTTCTTTACTTATCAGCAAAATTCAGTAATTTTGCAGAAGCCTAACTAATCCCTCAGTTGAGTAATAAGTTTCAAAACACAAGTGATTATACACATACATACATATCTATAGTTCTTAAAACAAACAAAAAAACCCAACCCAACAAAAAGCCCAAATCCCTCTAGAAAAGAAATAAAATATGCACCATGAGACTCAACCAGGCGCCCTTATCCCCCCAAGGCATGGTTAATATACTATCTGCCAGTACATATGGGACCAATTAAAAAGAGCTAACTCCTCACACAGGCGCTACAGCGTCACTCTGGAGGAATCCACAATTGATTAAACAAACTCATGTAATTCAATCCTGGAAACACGTGCTCATTCATAACCAAATCCCAGTCTTTTGGAATCCCATATGCCATGAAAACTACCCCTGCTTCCACAGAAATCGGTGGCAAACCAAGTCTGAAGTTTATCGGGAACAGAGCTAGTCCCCATCCTTACTGCTCTTATACTTGTGTACTACATAGAACTGCATGAACAACTAACAGTTAATAATCTAAAATTTAGTAAATTGCCATTTCAATCTTATAATTCAACACTGCCAATGAAGCAAAGAGCATTGAGGGATGGAAATATTAAATTGTTTAACTAAAGACAGAAATGCTCAAAACCACCCAAACGTTCCCTTCCAGCAACGCCAGCCAACTAGAAGACCAGCCTGATACAAGGCTCATCATTCAACTTCTCTACATTGTGAAAAATACTTCCTCCTTTTCCATCCATTATACTCTTACTTTTGCCCAGACTGCTCCAATATTTGTTCCACACATCAACAACTTACAAGTTTTCTACACAGAAAATATTGCAAAATAAACAATCCCACAGAGTAACAGACAAAGAGGAACAACCTTATTCTCACTACAGCTTCAACATTCTTTTCCCCAACACTGACCACCGTGAGCACCTTCTATTCTCAGTCACTTTACAGCTTAAATAATTTTGCATTGAAAAAAGCCGATTTGGAGTCTGCAAGGTTTTGGTCATCTTTGAGACACGAAGCTGCAGAAGAGAAGAGGAATATCAATGAGAAATGGGATTTTTGTTTGCAACTTCTTTTTGCTGCAAACCATGTCAATTATTGCAAAGAATACTTTATCATGATGCAGGCTTAGGCGAAGTGAAACAGCAACATCCAGGGAAAAGGACGTGGGCTGTGAAGCCCTGAGCTTCTCTACATGCAGATCTAATATATATTCCTGTAATACAACATGACAACAGTATTCTGAATACCCATGACATTTATGGTCTCCAGCGTACCTGTGTCAGACAGCTTATTAAACAGATGTGAAACCCAACAAAATTAAAATAAATGAACTGCCTGCCCAGCATTTCCCTACTGTCTTCTTCCTTTGCCCCACTCAATTTAACTTAGAAGCATTATTGATGTAGTCATTTCAGCAGAGAGCTGTAATTCTACAGGAGACATTAACAAGGTGGATTTTATCAAGCTTGATGCATCTGAATTCCAAATTATTTACCCTGAAAGGAAAAGCACTGAAAGAATTTAGGGGCCTATGATAAAACTTTAGTATTGTATCTTGTGAATACCAATTAGTCATTTCTCTGGGGGAAAAAATTTCTTTTAATCAAAACAGGCATGTATTTGGAAAAAAACAAACCACACCACTGTGATGCAAAATGTTTGAGCAGCTCTACAAATTCAGTCCTCAGTAATTATACCAGGCCTGCTAAGAATTCCAGTTTCACAACAACCACAAACAAATAATTGTCAAAATAAATCCAGTAGATTGCCTTGCAAAAATCTATGTTCTATACCTTAATCTTGCTGTAACGCTTCTTGTGGAGACTCTCTGCTCAGCTCTGCAGCTTTTGTTATTTGCATTCTGACCACTAAGTACAAGGGTTATCAATCATATAATTAATTTTTTTAAACACATGAAATTCTTTATGCTGCAGCCCTACCAATGGCTTCCCAACTGTGCATGTCTAAGCTATTTGCATATATAATAGCTGTACAGTTCTTAAAAAAAACAGCTCCAAGCCAAACTGAGTAATGTCAATGATGGCAATCTGTTCAAAAAGGAAGAAAAAGAGGGTGCAATTCTGAACATTTATTGATATGGCAGTAACCAGGCATGCTGCAATTTCGAGGCAGATAGATGCATGCATGCAGGGATTCAATGTGCATCTCCTGTGCTGCTTCTGTATGGGGCAGTCCTAGTTCTCCAATGGACAAAGAATCCATGGAAGACTTCTCAAGGGAACCTGTCATGTTTCCTGACCTCTTCCACAAATACTTCTAGGAAAAGTAACTGTCTAGCTCCTAGCTAGTGCTTATTGCAGTTTCTTACGTTTGAAAAGCAAGGATCACTTAGCAATTAAACACCAACCTGTGAGCTAGGATCATCAACACCAACTAGTCCAATGGAGCACCATCATCAGAAGGGAACTGCAGTGGGAAGATTCTACCAGTGCATAAGGGGAACAACACAACAGCTACCCAAGACTTTTGGTTCATTGGGATGACCAGTGACTCCTATCAGGGTTTTCATTACAGCTGCTGAGATCCTCCACACTACCCACCACAGAGCTGCTCTGCCAACACACTAGTCAAGGACATTCAGCATAAAACGTTCCACATGGGCAAAAAAATGTGACTTTGCCTCTAGGTCTCCACTTGAGAAGTCAGAAGGGGATCAGAGCCAAACACTCAAAATGAACATTTCTCTTCCTGAGCATTGATTCTGAGCTAGATGACAGAAGGGTGTTTTCTTTCTGCTGGAGTGTTATCATTATTTAGGGAAAAGTTTGTAAAAATGTTTGCACTGTTGGTAAGTGAATTGGGAGATACTGCAACTAAAATATATTCATTTTAAAAAATACGTCACTTCAGTCCAAAAGCAAATCTTGAAACAGATAACAAATTGGAAAGTCTGAGCAAGCTGGTAACTGAAGTCACAGATGTTGAGAGGGTATTTTAACCCCACATCAATTAATCACCACTAGTTCCCCTCCAACATACCAACCTTTAATTCAACTACACTATTGTCAGTCTTAGCTCTAGGATCAGAAGATATCCTTGTTTGAATTCTTATTCAATCTTAGATCCCAGGTTGTCCACCTGGAACAGATTTTCAGATGACATTAGAAAAGCCTCTGAAATAACATCAGTCAAGTTTTGCATGCACAGCTACTTGCACAAGCCAATTCTACAGTTTTACAAGACAATCACCTAGATAAACATCTGTCTGCTCCATTCTCAGCAGCTGATGAGCATAGGAGACCTTTGATCATTCAACAAAGCCTGTTGCCTTCTGGGTACAATCCAGCAACCACCACAATAAACGTGTTTCAAGTCTTGTTTTTTCACATCTTTAAGTGCTGGTTGGGTATCATGTGCATCTTTGTGTCATCCACACCACAAAGAGCACAACAGAAAAATCAGAGGTTAAAGGGCTACAGCCTCTCCCTGCAGATGCAGAAATACAAACTAGCAACATTTTCTGTTGTTCAAGGCAGGCAGGCATACGCAGTAGTTATCCATGAAGGACAACAACGGGTTTTGACCACAACACAATGAAAAAAACCCTAAGTGCAAAACCTAATAGTGAACACCTATTCTTAAGAACAACTGATTTGTAGAAATAAAGATTACAAATAATTTGAAAACCATAATATTCCACACAGTGCTCTATCACTAGGATACAGATGAAAAGGGAACCAGCTTCAACCAGCACATGAAACAGGGCTATGGTCGTAATCTATTTTTCCTGTAGCATCTGTAGAAAACTGATTAGTTCCAACGCCTACCTACAACACGAGCATTTCCACTTTCATGTTTTATCACTGTTATAGTTAGAAATTAGCAGTCTTTGGTGGCTATCACTGATATTCCAAAACAGAGAGAGTAGAGTCATTCTGAAGCACATTTGGGATTGCCTTTTCTCCTAACACAGTGGACAAATCACAAATGCAGTTGCCTGTGAAGCTGCCAACATTTAATGGTGTTTAATCGTGCGGTATATATCCAAGTGGGAAAAGGGTGAAGCATCTATCTACAGAACAAATTAGCTTATCAGCTCCAGTACAGTTTCCCTCCTGCCTTCCTCCCCAAACGCTTGCTGCTGCACTGGAGAACAGGAGCAGCACACAGCTCGTGGGCTATTTATTTGCTCAATTACCATCTCAGACCAGACAGTTCTGGGGAAGGAAGAGGAGACAGTTCTGAAAGCTGCATAAGAAACAAATGCAGTGCTGAAGAAATAAGACATGTAGGGGGCAGGTTAAATCTCAAACTTGGTAGAGCTACAGCAACCCTACGGGCTGTTGCTGCCCAGAGAAGGTTAGATCACAGCTAGCCTGACCACCCCCTACAGCTGCTTCATCATCAGTGGTCACCAAGGGTAGCTATCTTTCCATTTATTTAGCAGTCCGTATGCACACACAGCAGAAGGAACAAGCAATAACGAGGCTCATGTTTCCCCAGCCCATTTGGTTTGGAAGAGATTCTTCTCCAGTTTGGCACATGAAGCACTCTGGTTTCAGCCTCTTTTCCTTTTGGCACACTATCAAACCGTATTTAGAGAAAATCCAATTTTTCTATATAAGTTGCATCTCAATAAATTGTGTCTTACCTCTCTTCCCTACCCATGTTCAAAGGGAGAGCACTGCATGGCTTCCAAAGCCATTCCCAATTTCCTTCCATCTGTACATGTTTCAATTTTCAAAACTGCACTCAGAAAAAACCCACAGCAAAGAAGCAAGGTTGTCTTACCGTATTATATTCACTTCATCATCATAAGCAATTTCTCAGAGAAGTCCTCCAGGCACAGTTTTAATGCTAAAGCAATTCTGGCTCCATTTTATCCATCCACCGATGCAGAGCTGATAGCCCAGCTCATTAAAAAGTACAAGACACTATTTCAAGACGTGCTGTAATTTATCGGGCAGAGTTTAGTCCCACTCCACACAGCAGCCTAGATGCACAACACCAACTGCCTCTGCCACTTCCCAAACCCAGTCCCTCGGTTTTGGGCTCAACTGCCCACAGTGCATAGTCACACAGCAAAGCTTCCTGCTACAGTGACCAACACATCTACCTGTAGTTCTTCAAGAGGCTTAACTACACTGACGGAATCCAACTTGAGTGGCAGTCCTTTCTCTGTGTTAAGCACCTGTGCCCATTTAACAAGCTATAAAACTCTTACAGGAAGGATGGTTGGAGAGAGTATAAGTATTGCAGTAGGGTTTTTAAACTTTATTATATTTACCTAACACAAATTCCCACATCAGTTTAAGGATTTGAGTCCAAACAGTGACAGGAGCTCTCACTTTGTGCTGCTGGACATTGGTTGTTGGTCAGTTGATTTGATATCCCAGTGATTAGATCCAATGCCTGGACCGTGCAAATTATAACAGGCAAAGCAAGGAATTGTTACCTGGAACGAGGCTAAATTTAGTGTCCAAATTATTCTTTTGCAGGACTGCGCCTCATGTCTCACAAATACTCCCAACACACAGGAGATACCAGTCTTTGGACTCAATGCTAGGTGGGAATGAGCCACCCCACCGACCCATCCATAGGTATTCTTCCAAGGAAATAGGGATAAGAAGAAAGCAGTAAACCCTTCCCATGCACTCAAGTGCAGATTTGGGATTATACAACATACTGACAGTCAAGCAATAATTTCATTAAGAAACTCAAGCAATGACTCTGCTAAACTATGTACTACAACATCACACCACTCTGCTAAAGGCTTCCTGTTCCTTTCTGGAAGAAAACCTTGTTTCTAAAATAAAGTCCACTAGAAGAAGATTAACTGCCCTTAAAAAATACTTAAAACCTCTTTGCTTGTTATCGAGTGGCCCATACATACGCCAGATATGCACTGTAGACAATAATAATGCATTAAATAAACACTTCTGTTTAAAATCCATAAGCTTACTTATGACTAGTTTGAGACATACAAATATCTACAGCTTATTCAGTTCAAGAATCCTCTGCTCTCAAAATGTCCATTCAGCATCCCTGCCAGATACTGTTTCACAATACTACAGGCTCACTTATTCATAAACAAATCATTAACATTCTTGACATAAATCCATAGCGTACAACAACTCCCAGCTATGATAGTGTTTTACTACATTTGCTGTGCCCACCATGAATGGGACTTGTGTTTTCACCAAAAAAAACCCACCCTCAACAAATAAAAGGCAAATTATTCTCCATGAGGAAACAGCCAGGAGGAAATGCTTATGCACGGATCACAAACTAATCATCAAGTTCATATAGTAATAAACCTGGTAGTCAGTGAAATGGGCTGCCACAATTTATGCAAGAAATTTTCATGCTGGAATTCTGATGGTTAAATATGCTGTTAAAGACTTAAAATTTCCTCAGCTACAAGGGAAACATTTTACACATCCCTATTCCTTCACACACGGGCAACAGGAATCATCTGAAAAGGCCCTTCTAAAGCCCTTTGGCATTCACTCCCTGCCAGGTCTTTATTTACAGCCCTGGATCAGAGGATGCGTTCAGCCAAGCCCCGAAATGATCAAGGCTCGCTTTTACACACTTAAATCATAGCTTAAATTAGGCTAATTAAAATGAAGGGAATAATTTAAACACATCAGAACTCAGCTGCGCATTGCATAGATGGCAGCACAGAGCAGTAGTTTGAATCAGGTTTTCCCTGTAAAACACAGTCCACAGGTAAAACCTGCAGGTGCCCCAAAAAGGCTCAGGCACGCCGGCAGCATCCCCACACCGAGGGGCGTGGGGAGCACAGCAGGTCAGATTCCCCACTCAAGGCTGGTCCACAGCAGGTGAATACTCCTACGGCACCTCCCAGGACAGACCATGCGTTGTCACACAGCATCGAGCCACCAGTACAGCTTTGGAAATCATGGGCTTAAACCCTCTACCCTTAACTGACTAACACCATCCTTGCCATATTTGAAGAATTAAAAGCCTCCTTGAATTACCATATTTAAGTAATTAAGAGGAAAAAATAAGAGTGTGGAAGAGTTAAACTTTCTATCAGTGCTCTTAGGCAGATGAGAAGTACTCTTGTAAGAGCTGGACTCCTCCCTGGATTGATAAACATAAAGCAGACTGCCTTCTGTGCCGGCTGCCAGCTCAGCCCAGGGAATAAAAGATGTTTTCAATTCCGGAAAAGATACATGTGCATTCGAACGCTTAATACTTAGCCTAGGCCTCAGTCCTGCAAGAAATGAGACCCTTACCATGCAGCGTACAGGCCTGTAGGCACACGCTGGCTGCTCACAGTAGGAAAATACATGCATATGGCTGAAGTTCTGCCGAAATCAGGCCTTTGTTATTATACTTATGTGCACGCTTTTATGGTGAGTACACTACAGCATTCAGTAGGGGCATATTCCCTCTTTTTATTATTTTAATTGGCATGGCTTTTCCATTTGCAGCTCACTTTAGCTCCAGGTTTGTGATAATGTCGCTGCAGAACACTCACACATGAATACGTACAGTATGAATATCTGGCAGTCTTGAGGCCTGACCTGCTGAGGGATGTTCTGCAACTCAGGATATTAAGTTTAAGGATCTATTTATGGGTCTCACACTGTACCTGGCCTTCAAAAACTTCCAAACCTGGTTTTGCCCAAGAATGCGGCAACCAAAGAACTGGCGTTATACAGTGCCTGGCTTTTGGTAGCACAGAGGTCACCATCGCTAACAGTTCTTGCTTTCACTCCTGATCTGCCAGAGCTGGAACATATCTGGTAGTACAGAAGCCATCACAGCTGGAAGTGTGCAAGGGAGGAATAAACTTAGGAATCTTCTAATTTGTCTCCAGGTTTTCTGAGCATAAAAGAATCACAGTTTTAAATGTTGTCCATGACAGTAACAGATTAGTCAACTTTTAAAAAGCAACAACAACGGTTTAAGGCAGAAAACTCACACATAATTGCACATCTGCAGAAAACAAGGCACTATGGGAATCCCAGATTATGAGGGTCAGGCTAAAGTGACACATGATTTGAAAGAAGGCAAACCGCTCAGGTGGGAGTCAGTCACGGTACGATGCAAGAGGAAAAGGACACTGAAACCTTAGTGTCAAGATGCCCCAGAAGATAGCCACACTGCAAAGCCACCCAGAAATGCACACCACACAGCTTTGCTGGGCCATGGCCAGGAGACGGCAAGAGTGAAAACAGCTAAGCAAGACTGGAGAAGTCAGAGGGAAAAGGGTGCTCACAATTCGGAATAATTTCTGCTTGCTGAGTTACAGGGAGCTCAGGCCTTGCTAAGAGGGAACAATGCCAGGAAAATGCTGCCTGCAAAGTGTCAGAAGCCCTTATGCTAACCTATGGAGAGATGCAACTGACCAAGCCAGAAGGCTACAGCAAGACCCCTGCATTAACGGGGAGGTCAAGCAGAAATCCTGAGGACTTACATGTTCTACACCTCTGATTTCTGATTTTCTGGAAACACCAGTATTTCCAACCCCAACTTCTCTTTGCTGGCTGGTGACAGAATAAAAACCTATCTTTTAAGCTCAACAAACCAATAGGCATGCATCTCTTGGTACTCCTAACAGTTGTTCACTCACCTGGTTTAGAAGCTGAAATAAACACTACTACTTTCTAAAGGCAAAAGCTGGTCATCAAAACTCATCAGTCACTGGCTGTGCTCCAAAACACATAGATTCATAGAATTCTGAGTTGGAAGGGACCCATAAGGTTCATCAAGTACAACTCCTGGGGACCCATAAGGTTCATCAAGCACAACTCCTGGCTCCACACAAGGCCAGCCATCTCATGGGAAACTCCAGCTTGCCCTTGCACAACCATGTGTGGCACCCACCCCATGCACAGTGCTATATCAGGCACAAACGTCACCCCATTATCTCCTTCAGCACACTAATGCTGTATTTTGCCCACTGATCTAGTTCTTAGAATACATATATATATTAAAAAAAGGGCAAAAGAAAAAAAAACCCAGGGCACAACCATCAGGTCTCTGATCCAGCAAAGTCATCTATCTTGACACTGATTTCAAACAGGAGCAAAGCCAAGCCTGAATCCTCAGATTGTCCTTTACAAAATCCTACTGTCGGCATCAGCACAAGAAGAGATCACATGGGTTAGCTCAAGCAGGCTGTTATTTCTGTACCTACCTTTATTAACACTGGATACAGAAAACTGAGGAGAAAAAAAATGCTGCTAGAAAACACACATAGCGAAGTTAACCACAATGGCAAACTAAAAGTATGCACCAATCCTCTTCTTTGGCCAGGAAATACTTTCAAGCTGTTTCTTTTACAGCCAGTCACTGGGTAGGAAATGCTTTTTAGACAGAAAAATATGGCTTTTTTTCCAGAAGACTCCAGAAAATCCACATACAGCACAGCATACATTAATTCTGATGAGAATTAATTACCTGTTTACTGCAGTAGTTCAATACACAACTAATCCCCACACACCGTCTATGCAACTTGTTTCCTTTGGGAAGAGAAGAATGGTCAACAGAAACAAACCAGTTTGATTTTTAAAAAAGAAGGAGCAGAGCACTGATGACACACATGCAGCTGTAAAGAGCTGAAGAGTGACATCAGAGGATACAGGAGGTTGTCCTTTATGCACCTTCCCGTTCCTTACTAAGTGAAGAACTTTCAGAATAAAACATTACCAAATATAATGAAATTGAGATGTTCTAATATACAGAAATAATATCCTAAGTCCAGGGCTATTAATTCTTGAGTGCCGTGGGCTGTAGCTTATCATTATTGTCTAGAAGTGAAGGATGGCTGTAACAGTCAATTCCATTTCTCCCCAGTGACTAAATCATGTACTAGCTAAATCATTTATTAATGTCAAAGGCTAACATTTTTCAATTAAGATAATGAGATTCTGGAGGCTCTGGCCATCTGAACCTTGTTTGTGCCTAGTCTTTTGCCAATTAAAAGAAATACAAAGGAGAAAGTCTGACAAAATGATTTTACTTAAACCAAGTACTAACAACATAGCATTAATCCTACCACAATGCTGTAGCTACATATATCTGTAGTTATATACCAAGAGTAAATATTTATACTAGTAACTGCATGGTGTTAGGGGTTAACACAGGGTTAACGGGATATTAATCAAAACATGCACAGTAGAAATTGAAGGCATCTTGCTCCCTGTTGTAGCTCATCAGTTCCTGAGGTGAGGACCAGCCTTTGTCCTTCCAGTATCTCAGCAGACAGACACACAACATCCAAGGTCTGGCTGCTCTGGGGGAACTGGCAAAACGGCCAAGACAAAAACAGAGACACACATAGACTTGCAGGGAAGTGGGTTGCCTCCTTGCCATCCCGAGTGCCCTGCTGATCTTGTGCCAGGTCCAAAGGAGGAGGACACATCCCAGGAATGGAGATAAATTCTAGATCTTTGTAAATAGAACCCCTACAAGAGAGCATCCTGCTCAATACACCCTTCACTATTAACTTCCAGGGGAATACCTATAACATAAATGCTGGTAGCAACTCCCACTATTTTTTAAGCCATCTCACATCCACTGCATAAAATAATTATTTATATTGACCCACTGTCTTTGAGAAAGGAAAAACACACCCCAAACAAAAAACCCACCCACAAAAAAACAACCACTACCCAGTGGAATTGAGAGTAAATTACACAGGATAAGACTAGTAAGACTTCAAAATCCCACAGAAGTTCTGTAAAATTAAGTCAGAAAAATAACACAGCATTGGCCTAGTTGGTTCAGACATTACTAAGAGCTGGCCAGAATCCACACGCTTCCTCTTTGCTTTATTTTACTTACCATTAGTTTGCAAGACAGGATGATTAGCTAGAAAAACCACATTCTCTTGACCTCCAGGTGCACAAAGCAGAGCAGTATTAAATATTTCCCAGAGCAAACCTTGGATCTGTACACAGGGTGCAGTAAACCACCACGTGGGATAACCAGCCCTAGCAGTAAATCACCATGCAGCATTTACAGCACAAACTCTCGCTATGGGGCCTGTTCACTGCTGCTCGGATCTATCAAAGCAGGCAAGCAACCGGGGGTACCGAGTAACACAGAAGTCTCAGGCAGGCACCTGCCTCCAAACTCTCTTCTAAAGCTTTATTCAAGAGCCAGGCCTGTACAAACTGCTGCACACATGAGACTTCTACAAAGCACAGGATTACAGCCCAAATTTCTATGCCAGAGTGCACTGCCAGCCCAACTCCCTGAGCTGCTGGAGATCTGCACGTTAGCATCTCTGCACCCTGTTTATGCCCAGGAAGGATTAGAAGGGCCAGAGACTGAGACAACACCACCAAATATCATGAGCCACCTGGGCAACGCAAGCGGTGTTATTCTAGTGCAGACAGCATCACCCGCTCCTCACTCGGTTAATGTCACTGTGCAGCAGAGAAGATCCAGTGCACAGCGTCACCTTGGCACAGGTGGCACTGCAATCCCCTCCTTCCGAGTGGAAAACCTGATTACTTAATACGCTCAAAAGTCGTTCCTTTACATCTCCAACAGATGGACGAATTGTGCTGTGTCTGTTCCCACTGCAAAATAGTCACCAAGTTCCCCAGAGGGTCCTGACAGCCCTGCTCCCTCCATCCCCAGCCAGCCCATCACACCAATGTTGCCAAGGGAGCCTTTACCTGCACCTTTTTTAAAGGAGAGCTCTAATAAAAGGGCTTTAATCAAACCCTATCTGAAATAAAACCCTGCACCTTGACACCTACCAGTGCTACTGCATCGAAACCTACCAACTGTGATGCTCCAGAAGACTGTAATTTTTCTGGAAAAATATTACACAGCTGTAACTGCTCTGCATTGGTGGCTCTGCAGCACAGTTGTAACGATTAACAGCAACTAGCTTCATTATCCAACTCCTCAAACTCACATCACTTTAGTACCAATATAGGAAGTCATGTCCAGCACTGTAAGGAGGACTAGGTCATTTAAAACAACCATTTCGGCCTGATTTTATGCAGGCTTATGCCAACTTGTAAAGCTCAGTAAGGACACCAGATTAAAAAGCTGCCCAAAAAGCTGTTCATTAAAATTTTAAAAATCACCAGATAAATTTGGGGCCAATCCAGGAAAACATGACAGAACCTCCCTATTGTCCCATGTACAGATTTGAGATTAAGAGAACACTGGGAACAGTGCTGGAGTTTTTTTCCCCAGAATGAGGCAGACCACTCTCTAACTTCAGTGCTGTAACAATGGCTGCTGAGTAAGAAGCAATTTTTTGTTCCTGAGAAATGCTGGGGGGCAGGGGGATGTTGGGCACAGAAGTGGAGCAGGCATTTTAAAGCCTTTGAAGCAGCAAATAAATACATTACATTTTCACAAGAAATTATGACAGAGAAGGCTTCAAACAGCCCAGATTCACAAATAAGAAATACATTCTTCAGCTGAAAACTGAAGATAGTTGCTGAAGGCCATGAGCCAGGCAGCAGGCTGTGACAGGAGGTAGCTGTGGGCACCATGGGGCACCGGGGCTGACAGCCAGTGATGCTCCGAGCCTGTTGCTGGGGCAGAGTCCATGGCCCCATGCTGACCCTCCTGAAAGGGACCCACACTCCCTTTTCCCCTCACAGAGGGGAGGAACTATGACACTTATTAACACTTCCATAAATAGTTTGTGGTTTTCCCCCCACTCCAAAGCAAGAGGATGGCAAGCTTACAGCGTGGCACAGATGTTCCTGTCGGATACATAGCAGTCCCTGATCCAAAAAGTGTTAGGGCTCAGTCCAGAATGACTTCAGTACCACACATGTTCCAAAAAGAGTCATACCGAAACATGCAGTTCAGCTCTCTGAGGCTTTAATACTTGTCACAAATATCTACTCTTTAAAACAAAAAAAAAAAAGGAGGGGGGAGAAAAAAAATCAGGTAAGGTTTGGACTCTTAAAAGCACATGAAGTTTCTTCTCAGAGCGAAAAAAGCACAGAGTAACTTCACTGGCAGCATGTTCCTCAAGTTCTGATTTCAGACCAAAACCAAAGACGTATATAGATGGGGCAAAGTTTATTCCCAAGTGAACAAAATGACATGTCCTTTGACATTAATGGCTTCTGAAATTCTCTAGCTTGATACAATGTTAGTGATTTAAATGCCAAACCACATTCACTCCCTTTATCTTGGAAAGCTTCACATTCATGTAAGAACACCCTCAGACCATAACAGAGAAGCTAAAGGTCAGGCTGTTGCTTCCAGAGCTGGCACAGTAAACTTCAGAACAAACGAGATAGGGGCATTCCCCTGGCCAACGCAGACCATTGTACGTAACTATTATTCTAACATCATGTAAGCAGCATTAATAACTTTTGATGTTGAGAAATAAAAATCCCAATCTGAAAAGACAAGATAAACATCCTCTGAAAGTCATTTAAAATGTCTGTGTTTCTTGTAACCCACCAGGAGTGAGCTGTTTCAAGGCAGGGTTTCTGCAGACAGGGTTCCCAGGCTGCACCTGCCAACAGACCTCTCTGGTCCCCAGGTGCAGATTTGGCTCCTCCTTCCCCCAGAAGCTCTACATCTCCACAAAGCATTTTACATTGGCCCAAAGCCTCCTTGGATTCTGCCTTCCTGACAACACCCCAAAATACCTCCACCTACACAGACCTGACCACCTCACACATCTGGACCCCTGCTCTGACCTGCTGGAGACCAGTCCCAGGCTGAGAAAACCTGGAGGAGCTTGTCGGGCCATGGGAGCGAAATTGCTAGGGTGCTGCTCCGGGATGTCCCTTTCCAGGTGAAGATCTCACCAGAACTCATTTCAGCTATCACTTCCAGCTCACAATCTCTTCAAATTGAGACTCTCTGGCAAGTAGAGGAATTCCACCACTTCTGCAGCCCAGAACTTGTCTACATTTTAAAGGCAAGAAGGATGTGGGGGAGTGACTTCAGGAAAGGAATAATTAAGTAGTGACAAACTTCAGTGAATATTTTTCGCTGTTCTGAAGTGCCAGGGCTTTTCAACACCCTTGACTATGAAAGGCATTTGTCTTGTACATTTAGACTGGTCGCAGGCTTGCTGTGACGCACAGAAAGGCTGCCCCTGGCCCCCACACACCCCGCAGCAAGCCCGGCATTTCTGGTTCCTGTACCAGGCAGCCCCAGTCCCCGCTGGACGCCTCCAAGGAAATTATCTGAACTCTGTCTGTGATAGCTGCCCAGGAAAACAAAACTCCAGGTCTTTGCAGCAGGGTAACTCCTTGGAAGTGTGAGTCCTGTTCGCAGAAATTGCAGGACTGTGAGGTGGAGGTGCAAGGCATCACGTACAACCTCAGAGCTACAAGAAAGAGAACCGAGTATCTGAATGTCTCACCACTGGTATGGAGGAACAGGCAGGCACATGAGCTACCTCAGCTCTTGTAACCTTTCCAACTCGTCATTCTATAGCCACTCTGTATTTTGGAGGTACAAGATTAAAACATTGCCCTTTGAAAGCGTTACACATCCTAGCACCAAGCTCCAGGCTCTGTAATGGAAAAAACAGCCTCTACGCACCAGATCAAAACAAAACAGTCACAGACAAATGGTTCCTAACATTCCTTATAAACCACTGAGCAGTTATATTGCATCACAAATGGCAAGATAAAAGTTAATGGATTCAAAGGCAGAGAGATAAGACTGCATTGTTATAACCCAGGATTTAACCACATTTATCAAAGTGAACTGCCCCATCTCATAGAAAGTAACATCCTATACGCAGACTTCAACGCCAATGCTCCACCAGGAAGAATATGACCAAGAGGCTCCTCTTCCTCCATCACCCAACTTCCCAAGAGGCAGCTTTGCTGGCCGCCACACTGCTCAGCCTGGGGAGAGCATTTGCCTTTGGGCGGCAAATCCACAGCTCAGGGGGCAGCCCAGCCCATGAAGCTGGGCAGGCACAGAGCCCGCGCTGACCCCTGTGCCTTGTCCTCAGCTGGAGGGTCACTGGGCTTCGGGTGTCTCGGGAATCACTGCTGGATTCATTCTTCATTGCCTATCACAGAAAAATGAACCACCCAGCACTCTTTAACAGCGCCCCGCATCCCTCCAGCTCATTTTAGCAGGAGGCACCAAAGCTGTCTTTGCTATCAGGATTTTCTCAAACACACGGTACTGAACTCAATAGGCCTTTTCAGCCAAACTAGTGAGAGGACGGGCATGAAATTTTCAAAATATCCTTCCTTCTGATTCTAATCCAAACAACAGAGCACAGCTGTGAAAACTGAAGCCTGTGCAGATCTGCGCGGTACAGGCTCCCTCTTAAAAGCACTGGGACAAGATTCAAGCTTCTGCATTTTTATTTATGGTCAGGCACAGAAAATTCCTGTGGGTCAGGGATAAAGAAAGAAGAAAAAAACCCTCAAACCACAAAGCAATAAAAACCCTAAACCAAAACAAAACAAAAAAAAATACCCCACAAATCTAAAATCACCCCACATTAAAATTGACTTAATATCAATCAGTTCTGGAACAGGCAGCACAGAAAGTAATACGGACACTGTGGGATAAGCAAAGCAGCCATAGAAGTATCTCACTTCATCCTCTGCACATGCATGCAAATACTTCTAGGTTTTAGTTTGCCTTGCCTTAAAATAGGCAGATACAAGAAACTTGTTACAGTGACTGTTCCCATACCTGAAGTAAAACTTCCTCATATCCCTCACAAAAACCATCACTCAGCCCATCAGACAATTTGAAACCCCCAGCTGCAAAACAAATCACAGCCAAAATATTCTCTTCGATCTTTGTATTGACCACTCTTGTTACTCTGATGCTTAAACCTGCAATGTTCTGGAAGATGAAAGAAACTCACAGCCACCTTCCGCAGCCAAACCATGGAGGAGGCCAGGGCAGAGGCGCAGGGAGCTGCAGCCTGATGTTTACCTAAGTTCCAGAAGCGACCTTTCTGGTCAAAAACTGGGGAGGGAGGGGAAACCCAGATGGAAAAGCTAAAATTGGGCAAAGGGTTCTGTTAAATAAATAGTCTCAAATCAAGGGAGGGATTAAAAAAAAAAATTCAAACCCTGTTTTTGAAGTCTGATGTATTTTTTTCTAATGATTTTGCTGTTTGTCTTTACTCTCTCCAGCTCCAAGCTGGAGCCAGAAGAGCCAGCACACCATGACGTAACTGTTCTTGTGGCATTCCTCTCCCCAGCAGAAGGAAATACTAGAAAACCAAGGACAAGATTTCTCAACATAACACTAGAAACCAAGTTCAGCATTTTCATTTTGACTGGGTAGTTTTAATAATTTATAAAAGAATTTTTGTTCGCCTGTTTTTTCAACCAGAATGACTAGAGGGAAGGATAATTAGCATTTTCAGGTCAGTATCATCGTCATCGGCTGTGAAAGCGTAGATTAATCCTGACAGCAGGAAAGCTCATCCCCAGGAAAGCCACTGAGCAGCTGAGATTCACTCCAGAGAGAGCCTCCCCCCGATATTTGGAGAGAAATGCTGTGTCCACCCATCCCTCCTGTCTCTCAACACCCAGGTTCAGGGATGGAATGGAGTGCAAGAAGCTTGCAGGCTCAGATGATGTATTTGATCTTGCCACCATCACTATGGAGGTCCCATTCAGACCCCAAACTCCTGTGCCCCAGCTTCCAGCCAGCAGCCACTCTCAGGAAGAAGCTCTATAACACAAAGAAATGTTTTACATGAGACTACACTAAATTTGTGGATCTCCTGTAAGAGCCTGATGAACAGAGTTGCTGCCCTGCTCTACAATCCAGTCAGGCTCGAGTTTGGTACTGATCGCACTGGAGCTTGGGCCAGATCCCAATGTAAAATCTTCAGTGCAGCTACTCCACCAGTGGGACAAGAGCCTGAACATCCCTCCTCCTCTGCAGGCACTGCATGAATGGGTACATGTTCAGAAGAGCTTGGCCCACCAGGTAAAACACACTCTGGAAAAGTCTGGACCCAAATGGAGGCTCCAAGTACTTGGAAACTTACTCCAGGGTCATTCTGAAAACTTCACAGAAAACATATGGAATAGCCATTTCCCAAACCCAGAGGGAACCTGGCACAGGAAGAAAGAGGTGGCCACAAATCTGAGCTTCAGGACACTTAATTAACTTTCTATCTGTTCTCAGGGTTCTTGGCAGGTCCCATCAAATAGATCTGGAGAAAATATTTTCACGAGGAGACATTTGAAAGTTGTCTGACATTACACAGACCCAGCGCCACAAAGGGGAACGGCACAAGAGCGCTGACTGCACCAGTCCTACAGCATGGAGATCCCAACCAAACAGTGCTGCACTCACAGCATAGCTTGGTCAGTGAAGCCTGTAAGTAGTAACTCCAGCCTGAAACATAGCTGTTTGCATTGCCTGGAAACATAACCAGCCGTTAAGCTGTGAGATGGGAACGAAACAGCCCAAAAAAGGCCCCTGAACTGCTCCAGGCATCCCACTGCCTCCCTTAAAGCACTCAGCACGATGGGACAGGGGAAGCCTGTGAGGGAACAGACAGAAACTGCTGGAATGGAAGAATTTTTACATTTCCAAACTGTCATTGAACTAGCATCACTGATAATCTTTTTTGCCAGGAAAGGGGCTACTGTTTAAGGGCTCCCAATGAAAGTTCTTCAAAAAACTCAACACTGAACTGCCTGGATAAGGGTCTGTGCAACACAATTAACTCAGACACTCTCAGTCTGTGTATAATTTTGTTGAACTGCTGTGACTAAAAGAATATCAAGTACCAGAAACACGCTTCTTTTTTTCCCTTGAGATTCTGCTCAAAGACTTATATTTGCCACTTCATATTTTCAGAATTCCAGGAGGAAAAGCAAATGATGAAAAGCCATATCAGGTCTTCTCAGGACACATTTCCCATCACTCACATTTAAAATCTTTGGACAAAGGGTTCTGATGCGCTCCTTCAGAAAGAGCCCAGAAGACTGACAGCACTGTCACCTGCAACTTTTCAAATAATAACTATTGTGTGAAGTGCAAATGAGTTCAATTATCATACATGAAAGCACAGGGCGAGGGGGAAGGCAGGCAAGTACATCGTTTAAAGGGACCCTCCAGCTACACATTTACGCATCCCTAGGCCACACTCATCCTGCTTGTGCCAACGGCCAAATTGCAAATTCCCTACAGTACTGAACGGTGTGAGAGGACGCCCGGACAAGGCCTGGGCAGCCCAGCACACCTCCCACCACCCAGCTGAAGGTCTGCAAACACAGCCATGCTTGGCAGGATGCAGCACTGCTCTGGACACAGCACTGCTGCCTGTCCTGCTGACTGCCACCAGGGAAAAACAGAAAATAAGAAACAGGCAGTCAAAGCTCTGAACTACTTCCACTCAGTGTTTTAGTTTGTCTTTCTTCAAGGAAATCGCTGCTTTATTTATTTTTTTCCTTGGTCATCAAATGGGCTGTCAGTTTCATAAACAGAAACTAGTAGTACACTATAAACGAACCCTTAAGATCATTTCCCAGGGGGCTTTCCACAAGGCAGTCACTGAGTTTGATTTTCTTTTGGTCATAGAATGCTTCCCAAAATTAGCATTTTTCCAGAGCCATTCATTTTCTACAAAGAATAAATAACGTAGAAAAAAGGAACTGCCCAAGCTAAGTGGTGCCAGATGAGCTTGCTGGAATCACAGAGCTTTGTTTTAAAGATCCCTGACTGCTGTAAAGTCATAGCAGCAAGTTAGTGCAAGAACTTTGATGCCTTGAAAGATATCCTGAAGCTATGTAGTGCCAAAACACTGGGCTGTAAGGCTTCCCAGACGTTTGCATCCACATGACTCAAGCTTAAATTTCAAATACTTTTCACTTTTTCCTTCTGACATAATATTTAATAAAACCAGAGCTCAGTAGTAGTATCCGTCCTGCTACACGTCTTGCAGCGGTTTCTGCCTAGACAGCTGTTTGTGCGCTTTACATTTACAACCTGCTTGTGTTTGGTTTAAAGGGGGTTTCCCCCCCCCCCCCCNCCCCCATGCTTTTTAAAATGGAAAAACTATTGTTTGAACTGACTGCATGCTGCGTTTTTAATGGATGTATGCATCTGAACACCAGGCTTAGAATAGAAAGAGGGGAAGTTCATTCTGGAAGCACCTAAAGCCCCCTTACATTTGAACAGATGTGAACAAACGTCATAAAACCACCATGTCCACGATTACCTCGATGCCACTGCACAGGAGAAATGCCCTGAGCCAACTTCTCTTCAGTGAAGAGTTTCAATGCTCATGATGTTGGAGAGGGGTGCTACCTGGGAGTGGATGCATACAATACGGATTTTCTTTAGCGACGGGGTCTGTCATGCCCAAAACTGAAACTCTGAGTATCTTCACAATGTGGTGGTACAGGGAACAGTAACAAATCGCAGCAAAAAAAGCAATGTGCTTCTGAAGCATCAGAGGGTCATGCTCTCAGGCCAGAAAGTGAGCACCCACACCCCCCAACGCTGCTGCCTTCACTCTTCACCTCCATCAATACCCACGCTGTGTTTTCACTATGATATCTTAATGATGCAGAGGCAAATTACACCAGAAACTCAAAGACCATGGTAATGCAACCTTACACAAACGTCCTTCCCGTGACTTCACAGTGACTGCACAAATTACACAATGGCAAAATTAAGTCTTTGGGTTCGGGGAATCAAACGTGCCCCAGTAAAAAAGGGCCTGAAGCTTCCTGCGCTCCATCACATCTCACCCACCCACAGGTCTCCCCCACAGTATTTCACAGCACTCTAGAAATGAGCTGGATTTTATGGAAGAAATACATTCCAGCAATATGAGATTATGCCACAGCCATCCACTGTTAAATCCTTGACAAAAAACAAAGACAAACCATGGGTACAGTAAGAATATCCAATTCACAGATGAGTAGAATAAGAATCACTGAAGTCCTCCATGAACTCTTGCTGTTTGCATGTCCTTATAAAGCCACTCCATCAAATGATGTCCAGTCCTAAAGCAGGGATGCAGCAGACAGCACGAGGGTTTCCCTAGCTGCACTACAGTGGTCTCGGGCAGGCCCAGATGATGGCAGAAACCCAGAGACCATTTGGAAAGAGGTAATCACGTGCTCAAGAAAAGCATCTCAAACAGCAGCATTTTCCCACCCTGCCCCACAGGCGGGGGCAGGATAGGGGATGGGAGTGGTCTCCACAACACAGCACCTCAACATGCTCCCCCCTGCCTGGCCACTGCATGTGCGAGTCCATGGCCATACCATCTACAGAGGAAAAACGAGAGCTCCTCCAGAAGAAGGGCTCATAGGCACAGCTTGGCGATGCCCAGCATTAAACCACGAGGCTGGGCAGCACCTGCACTGCTGGGGCTACAGCTCCAAGGGAAAATCTGTTTGGACATGGTGATCCCCATTACCCACATGTGTTAAGGGAAGCAGGAAAACTTATAAACAGGGCTTATAAACAGCATGACCTTGGAAACTATGCACCCACTGGGATTTATTATCTAGAAACAATGTCTGGCATCAAGCTTCCAGGAAAATTTAGGTTTCAAAGCAAATAGCAGTCAACTCTCAGACAGGCACATGAAACTGCACGAAGACCTTGTTTTCAAAAACCACTTCAGAGTCCTCATGGGAGTATCACTGAGGCCAGCAGCTCCAAAATCCCAGCTGCACCACCAAGGGCTCCCAAGCCTCATGTCCTGAGCCAGGCACAAAGGGGACATTCAGAAATAATTGTAACAAAAGATTTCAGAAGATTTTCAGCATTGTTTCAACCAGTGCTGCTGCCACAAGCATTGAGCCAAAAAAATCAGAGCACGCTGCTTATAACCATCAATAAGCTCTGCTGCAAACACAGCAATGAAAACCATACCCAGAAGGTTCAGAAATCCGCAGGCTGAAGCCCTGGCATTCCCAGCAGGGAGAATAGCCCTTAAATACCTGAAGCTTCCCCCAGATTCATACTCCAGTGGAGGAGATGGAGAGGCACTCCTGGGTTTGATACATTCACCCACATTTTACTGAACACAAGCCAGGAGCACTGCCACACAAATTAGAAGGGTAGAAGTCTTCAAAAGAAACACAGTCCCAATCATCTCTTCCACATTAAGCATGAGTAATGTTAATGCCAGCATTACCTGCAAAATCGCGATCTTCTGGAGAGAAGACACCATAGACTCGCTGATCCCTATGGCATATTCTTCCCATGTCCTGGCTGTGCCATTTCTCATATAACTGATCATCCCCCAAACTTTGGAGAAAATACATGTAACTGTGATGTCACTATAGGTGAAGGAATCCCAAAAAGGGAAAGCAGAGGAACAGCAGAAGAAAAAGCAGTCTTTGCTGTATCGTATTTTCAAATAAATTCCAGAACCTTGGATATTTATATTTTTTTAGCTTATTCCTCTAATCCATTGAACTCAACATACCTTCCAGAAACAGCAAGACTTCTTCAGTAAGTAGCAGGATAACAGGAAAAGCTTCCAGAGAGAAGTGGAGCAGAGACCAGAGTGGCTAAAAAAACCAACCAAAACCCCCAAGCCATAAAACAAGTGATCACTGCTTATTCCAGCAAAGCCAAGAACCAGTGCCCCCCAAAAAGGAAAAGGGGGTGCATTTCAGCAGCAAGAGGCCACGACAACGGTGGGGAGATGTCCAGCTCAGTGCCCCACCTCACTGCGTTTCTGTAACCCAGCTGCTGATGACACTTCATCCCTATTGCGTATGCGTGAGCTTTGCTGATGACCTCACTACTGGAATTGCAGCCGTCCAGCCATGCCAAAAATTTCAGCACAAACTGTGAAACTTGACAGGACTGAGCACATTAGGAACAAAAGCAGCTTTTACATGAACAGCTACAGAGCAGGAACACACAACCCTGTTACACACACTGCATGAGACCCGGAGACCCACGAGCCACAGGTGACCATGTCAGAGCACGACAGAAGCCTTCACGCCATCGCGCTTGCTCCTGTTTAACAGCCGCAGCTCCCCTTAGCAGTGAGGGCAGGACTGACCCACATCAACAGGCTGTCACTTCCAACATCTGTCCTTACTTTTCCCTTACTGAACCAGGCCAAAAGAAATATTCTGAAAGATGGGAATATTTTCAACTAGAGTGTCACTTAGGATGGAGCTGCACTTCTCTGTGGCTGGGTATTAGTGCAAGATGCACTGGGTCAAAACCACACCGGAAAACATTTAAAAAGCAATGCCAGCTCCACGCCTTCTGCACCTATACATTAACTCCAAGGAGAGCCTGTAGAAGACACGGCTTGACCTACCATTATACATCTCCCAAATACCCTGCAGAAGTGACTTGGCATAACCCAAAAACTTCATCTACCCTACCCAGTGACCAAATACCCCACTGCTACAACTAAAGTCCCATGTTCAGTGCCCCCTCCCTCCAAGATAGGCTTGCCATCCAGGGACAAGCACAGGGTCCCACTTCAACACCCTGGTGACAGCAAGATTTGTTTCACAGCAGCTGGGTGCCAGAAGAGAGGGAGCTTGGGACAAAGAGAGCAACGTGAGACACCTGAAACTGAATTAAGATGTTGAGGAAAAACCCACATAATTATTGACTTGCACAAGCTGCCCCTGGGATACCAGGCAGCACTGCCAGCAACTCTGACCAGGCTGGTGAAGCACAACATTTAGTTGTTGGGGATAATAAGGGAGGACATCAGGCTGCATGAAGTGACCAGGTTTCAAAGTTCTTTTGGAGAAAGAAAAAAAAAACCACGGAAGACAAACAGGAATGGGGATATTAGACAGTCCATTGCATACGCAACTCTGGCTTGTGGGTACATGGGTTAGGGTCCAGCTCCCAATTACAGGACCACATCCTAGTTACTCACAGCATCCTTCCACCCACCATATTCATTTTGTCCACTATGTTGTTACTTAAAGTCTTGTATGAGCACAGAATTGTTATGGGTTTCATGTGGCTTCGCCTTCTCCCCATTTCAGGAGCTGGTAAAAGTCCAAAGCATCACTTAATTCTGCAATTGTGGATCCCTATGACTTGGGGTTTTTAGAGCATCTACAGCTCTTCATACACTTCCCCAGCAATTCCTGGTGGTAAGAAGCACAATAAGCAGTGCTTAGCATTTTGGGAGGCTCAGGATGTCTGGAGCATCCAGCTAGAGGCAACCAACAAGAAGTTGTGCAAAGTTAGTGGCCACTGCTGACAACTTTGGTGCTTACAGCTGCCCTCCAGTGCAGCCCCTCCCCTTTCTACAGGCCTGTGTTGTGATGCAAGAGGTGAGCGAGAAGCTCAGCGAGCACCCCCCTCCAGGCAGCCCCAGCACACCGCCTTTCCCACCGGCTCCCAAGGCAAGATCCCTACCAGTGCGTGGGACACAAGGCAGCTGAACAAGCTTGCACTCATAACCTTACTCTGCAAAACATATGCACTTGGTTCTTTTTAGCCCTGCATGCTTTTGTAGGCAGCATCAGATGTTTGCGATATGAGTATCTCGTTACTTTTAACACCCCCTAATTCCACAAAGGGGGCACAGAGCCAGTCCATACAATTCAAGCCAGCACACCGCTATTCACCTCAGCCTTCCCCTTCTCCTTTGCCCCGCACTCCTCCTTTGCCCCCAACTGCCAGGTGCTGCCTCACCTCAGGTCCTTCCCCAGCAGCATCATCCCCGGAGGGGACTCCATGCCTCAGAGCACAGGTGATACCGGTGCTCCCGCCTCCACTACCAGCCCGTGGCCGTTGTGGAGGTGATCCTGACACAGGTGATCTCACTGCTTTCCATCAGTACAGACCTTCCTGGCTAACACGGGAAACAAAAACAACACGTTCACATAGTTTTTACCCTGGAATCCCTCATCTATGGATGTGGCACATCGTTCCTAGCCACTAAAAATCAAGTTCTGCATTGTAGAGAAAAGTATCTCTTGTTAAGAGCAGGAATTATTCCCGTTCCCGGCTGGTGCAGATTAAAACTCACGGATCTGCTCAGCTTGGCTTTGCTATCAACTCAAATTAAACCACCGAGTTTTCTGCTCGATGATATCGAAGCAAATGCTCGATTTCCACTGCAAACTCAGTAACCACCTTCTCTTGTCATCAGCTCAGACCACGGACTCCGACTTAAAGCGTCCGGTTCTCTCTCACTAGACACTTGCGCTGGGAAACTACACGAAATCGACACCGCGGAACTACAGGCTGAATTTTATTTCATCTCGCTCTCTGCCTGTCTCGGGTTTCACCCCGACTACGAAATATACATAAAAGCATATGTTAAACGAAGGCAGAGCCCAGGGCTAGCAGAGCCTGACCTGCTGCGGGAGGGCCAGGCGGGGCACAGAGAGGACCTAAGTTCTCATAAGCCACCCGGACCGGCAGCTTGGAGGGTGGCGAACGGCTCCCACGGGGTTTTATGTTCCCCGCGCCCTGCGCCGCGGGTCCCGTCCCGCATCGCCGCGCACCGCGGGTACAGGCGGCGGCCGGGCCGGCGAGGCTGCCCCTCATCTGAGGGGTGTACGGAGAGAAGCTCTAAAACGGCGCTTTCTCCTCCGAAACCTCACTGACCGCGCCGCCCCCAGGGGCCGGGATGGCCGCAGCCGCACCGCCCCCGCCCGCCGGCACCAGAGCCCCGCCGGGAGCGCCAGAGCCGCCGGGCA